>WNWK01014786.1:0-50089 GCA_009830355.1 Cherax destructor
CTCCACTCACTCCACCCATCTAGGCGAGCTTCAGCCTCCTATTTCTCCTGAAGTAGTAGAACCTCCTACTTCAACACTTCAACCTGAGATTCTAAAACACTGCAGCGAGTTATTTGCTCGGTATTACCCCACGCTAATTCCCAGACAGCTTAGGACAGGTATGACCACATGTGACCACTGACCTCAGTGTACTCAACGACTCACGGGGTACACAGTTCTAGATGGGTGGATCCCCCACCACCATACCCCTGCCTCTATCGCCTCCCTCCCTCATCCCCCTCTCCCTCTTCCCCTCCCAGACCTTTCCACTCTTCCACCCATCCACTTCCCTACACTCTCACTCTACCTCGCACACTCCCTTGCCCCCTGACTCACTCTCCCCATCACTCTCCCCCTTACCCTCTCTCTCCTCTCTTACAATCTCACTCTCACACTCATACACTCTCACATTCAACCTCTCCCTCTCACACACTCACACTATCTCACACACTATCTCTCCATCTCTATCTCTCTCTTCCCACCTCTCTCTCTTTCCACCTCTCTCTCTCTCCCTATCTCTCTCTGTCTCCTTATCTCTCTCTCTCTCTCCCCATCTCTCTCTCCCTCTCCCCAGCTTTCCCTCTCCCATCTCTCTCCCCATCCCTCTATCTCTCTCTCTCCCCAGCTCTCCCTCCCTCCCCATATCTCCCTCTCTTCTTATCTCTCTTTCTCTACCCTTCCCTCCCCTCTTCTCCTGGTCCCCAAATCCTCTCTCTCTCTCTCTCTCCCCACCTCTGCATATCTGTCCTCCACCCTTCCCTCCCCTCTTCTCCCTCTAGTCCCTAAATCCTCTCTCTCTCTCCCCATTTCTCTCCCTCTCCCATCTCTCTCTCTCTCTCCCCATCTCTCCCCCCATCTTTCCCTCTCTTCTTATCTCTCTTTCTCTAACCTTCCCTCCCCCCTTTTCCTATTCCCAAAATTATCTCTCTCACTCTCTCTCCCCACCTCTGCATATTTCTCCTCAACCCTTCCCTCCCCCCTTCTCCCTCTAGTCCCCAAATTCTCTTCTCTCTCTTTCTCTCTCTCTCTCTCTCTCTCTCTCTCTCTCTCTCTCTCTCTCTCTCTCTCTCTCTCTCTCTCTCTCTCTCTCTCCCCATCTCTATCAGTTTCCCTTCTCTCTCTAGTCCCCTAATCCCCCCCTCTCTCTCTCTTTCTCTACCTCTCTCCTTCCTCTTTCACCCCTCCCAAAAACAAAAAAAAAAATGGTGGTAGGGACTCGCAGGACCCAGGGACCAGAGGATAATGGCTCTGGTAAGGAAGAATGGATGGAAGAGCAGTGCAAAAGAATGGAACAAGAGTGGGAGAGAAAACTAGGAGAGCTTTCTGCAAAAATGGAGAGAGAGCTTTCTATGAAACTGGAAAAGAGGTTGGAGGAGGAGAAGAAGAATTGGGAGTCACAAGCTGAAGATGCAGTAGCCAGGATAAGGGGCCTAGAAGATGAGGTAAACAGGAGGAAGCAGGTTACAGGGGTAATGATCAGTAAAGACACAGCATCAAGGGGGCCCATCAGGAAGGAAGGAGATATAACTTACGCTACGGCTGTATCTGCCTACCAAGCAAGACCAAGAAGCGAAGGGGGTGAGCAGCTGAGAGCAGGTGGAGAGGGGAATAGGGCAAATGCAGAGGAATGATAATGCAAACCAAGAGCGACAGGAAAAAAAAGGGAGAAAAAGGAACCTGAGCTGCAGAGGGAAAGGCAATGGGAGGAGGAGAGGGCAAAGGCAGTGTTTATTCACGGGCTGAAGGAGAGAGAGGGAAGGACACACACTGAAAGACGGTAGGCAGAAAGAAAGGAGATTGAGAGCATTCTCAAAAAATAGGCGAAGAAGACATGTCCGAGATTGTAAATTTTCAGAGAATGGGGGGGGGGGGTACTTGAAGAGGAGAAAATGATCGCTCAAGCTGATTCTCAGGACAGAAACAGAGAGGGACAGAATCCTCTAAGAGAAACCACGATTGAAGGAAACAGAAGAATACAGGAGGGTGTTCCTAGACTGGGACAGAACAAAAACAGAACGACAGCAGCAAAGGGAGAGGGCACAAAGGTGAAAGGAGCTGGGAGGAGAGACAAGGACAGAATCAGTAGAGGACAACCAGAGCAGGGCGGAGCAACGAGAAGAAGCACACACAACCATCCCCAACACCCAACAACCAAGCACACTATCCCTAAACAAACTTCAACCCACACTCACAGCCCCCCCAACACTCTACCTTAGAATCCCACAGTACACTGCCAGGTCCCCCACCCTCACAGAACCCCCAAAACACAGTATTACAGAGGAAACTGAAGGTATGGTACACCAATGCTGATGGAATAACAAATAAGTTGGAGGAGTGGCCCAAAAGAGTCAAAGAAGCATCACCAGATATAATAGCTCTCACAGAAACCAATCTCACAGGTATGATAACAGATGCCATCTTTCCAATGGGATACCAGATCCTGAGGAAAGACAGAGGGAACAGAGGGGGTGGAGGAGTGGCACTGCTGATCAAAAACCGATGGGATTTTGACGACCTGGAGAGAGGAGACAGAGGAGAAGCTGGGGATTACATAGAAGGGATGCTACAGTCTGGAGGTCCCAAGGTGGTAATTGCAGTGATGTATAACCCACCACAGAACAGCAGGAGGCCAAGGCAGGAGTATGATGAGAGTAACAGAGCGATGATTCACACACTGGCAGAAGTGGCCAGAAGGGCTCATGCGAACAGGACGAAGCTACTGATCATGGGTGCCTTCAACCATAAGGAAATTGATTGGGAGTACTTAGAGCCACATGGGGGCCAAGAAACGTGGAGGGCTAAGATGCTGGGGGTGGTACTGGAAAATCTCATGTACCAACACGTAAGGGACACTACCAGAGAGAGAGGAGAGGACGAACCAGCAAGACTGGACCTAGTATTCACCCTGAGTAGTGCAGATATTGAGGACATCACACATGAAAGCCCCCTTGGGGTCAGTGATCATATGGTTCTAAGTTTCAAATATATAGTAGAGTTACAAGTGGAGGGGGAAGCAGGAAGGGCTGCACGAATAAAGCCAAACTACAAGAAAGGTGACTATCTGGGCACGAGGAACTTCCTGCATGGAGTTCAGTGGGACAGAGAGATGGCAGGGAAGTCAGTAGATGAGATGATGGAATATACGACAACAATTTGCAAGGAAGCTGAGGAGAGGTTTATACCCAAGGGTAACAGGAGAAGCGAAAAAGACAGGATGAGCCCATGGTTCACCCAAAGGTGCAGAGAAGCCAAAACCAAGTGTGCAAGGGAATGGAAGAGGTACAGAAGGCAAAGAACCCCGGAGAATAAGGAGAGCAGTGGTAGAGCCAGAAATGAAAATGCAAAGCTCAGAAGGGAGGCCCAAAGACAGTATGAGAATGACATAGCAGCGAAAGCCAAATCTGACCCAAAGCTGCTGTACAGCCACATCAGGAGGAGAACAACAGTCAAGGACCAGGTGATCAGGCTGAGGAAGGTAGGAGGGGAGGTCACAAGAAATGACCGTGAAGTGTGTGAGGAGCTCAACATGAGATTCAAAGAGGTGTTCACAGAGGAGATAAAAGGGCCTCCAGAAAGGAGGAGAGGTAGGGTACACCATCAGGTGCTGGACACAATACACACAACTGAGAAGGAAATGAAAAGGCTACTAAGCGAGCTAGATACCTCAAAGGCGAAGGGGCCGGATAACATCTCTCCATGGGTCCTGAGAGAGGGAGCAGAGGAGCTATGTGTACCCCTAACAACGATCTTCAACACATCTATCGAAACAGGGCAACTACCTGAGGTATGGAAGACAGCAAATGTAGTTCCAATATTTAAAAAAGGAGACAGGAACGTGGCACTAAACTACAGACCAGTGGCACTGACATGTATAGTATGCAAGGTCATGGAGAAGATAGTCAGGAGAAGGGTGGTGGAGCACCTAGAAAGGAATGAGCTTATCAACGACGGCCAACACGGTTTTAGGGACGGGAAATCCTGTGTCACAAACCTACTGGAGTTCTACGACAGGGTGACAGCAATAAGACAAGATAGAGAGGGGTGGTTAGATTGCATATTCTTGGATTGTAAGAAGGCGTTTGACACAGTTCCACACAAGAGATTAGTGCAGAAGCTGTAGGACCAGGCAGGGGTAACAGGGAAGGCACTACAATGGATCAGGTAATAACTGTCAGGAAGACAGCAGCGAGTCATGGTACGTGGCGAGGTGTCAGAGTGGGCGCCGGTGACGAGCAGGGTTCCACAGAGGTCAGTCCTGGGACCGGTGCTGTTTCTGGTATTTGTGAACGACATGACGGAAGGAATAGCCTCCGAAGTGTCCCTGTTTGCAGAGGATGTGAAGTTGATGAGAAGAATTCAGTCGGACGAGGACCAGGCAGAACTACAAAGGGATCTAAACAGGCTGCAAGCCTGGTCCCCACAAAGTGCAAAGTCATGAAGATTGGGGAAGGGCAAATAAAACCGCAGACGGAGTACAGTCTATGGGGCCAGAGACTGCAAACCTCAATCAAGGAAAAAAGATCTTGGGGTGAGTATAACACCAGGAACATCTCCTGAGGCGCACATCAACCAAATAACTGCTGCAGCATATGGGCGCCTAGCAAACCTAAGAACAGTATTCCGACATCATAATAAAGAATCGTTCAGGACCCTGTACACTGTGTACGTTAGGCCCATACTGGAGTATGCAGCATCAGTTTGGAACCACACCTAGCCAAACACGTGAAGAAGCTCGAGAAAGTGTAAAGGTTTGCAACAAGACTAGTCCCGGAGCTAAGGGGTATGTCCTACGAGGAGAGGTTTTGGAAATCGACCTGACGACACTGGAGGACAGGAGAGATAGGGGAAACATGATAACAACATATAAGATACTGAGAGGAATTGACAAAGTGGACAGAGATAGAATGTTCCAGAGATGGGACACAGCAACAAGGGGACACAGTTGGAAGTTGAAGACTCAGATGAATCACAGAGATGTTAGGAAGTATTTCTTCAGTCACAGAGTGGTCGGGAAGTGGAATAGTTTAGGAAGCGATGTAGTAGAGGCAGGCTCCATACATAGCTTTAAGAAGAGGTATGATAAAGCTCATGGCACAGGGAGAGTGACCCAGTAGCGGCCAGTGAAGAGGCGGGGCCAGGAGCTGTGACTCGACCCCTGCAACCACAACTAGGTGAGTACACACACACACACACACACACACACACACACACACACACATACACACACACACATACACATATATACACATACACACACACACTCATACACACACACACACACACACACACACCCACACACACACATTCACACACAGCAGAGGACAACCAGAGCCACGTAGAGCAACAAGTGCAATCACAAAGAACCACCCTCAGAACCCTACAGCCAAACACACTATCCCAATACAAACCACAATCCACACTCAAAGCCCCCACCCCACACAATGCAGAAGTATCCCACAGTACTCTTCCAGGTCCCCCACCCCCCAAGTCTTCAAAAATCCCCAGAACACAGTGTTGGAGAGGAAACTAAAGGTATGGTACACCAACTCTGATGATTCGAATAACGAATAAGTGGGAGGAGTGGCACGAAAGAATCAAAGAGGCATCACCAGACATCATAGTTCTCACAGAGACCAAGTGTACAGGAATGATAACAGATGCCATCTTTCCAACTGGATATGAGATCCTGAAGAAAGACAGAGGGAACAGAGGGGGTGGAGGAGTGGTACTGCTCATCAAAAACGAATGGGATTCTGAGGAGCAGGAGGAGGAGGCAGAGGAAAAGAAATAGGAACACTCAGTCTAGAGGTCCGAAAGTGTTAATTGCAGTGATGTATATCCCATCACGGAATACCAAGAGTAACAGAGCAGTGTTTGACACACTGGCTGAAGTGGCCAGAAGGGCCCATATGGGCAGAGCAAAGCTACTTACTGGTTGTGGGTGACTTCAACCACAAAGAAATCGACTGGGAGAACCTGGATCAACATGTGGAACACCTCATGAATCAGCACGTTAGGAACACTAACAGAGAGAGAAAAGACAGACCAGCAAGATTGGCCTATTATTCACATTAAGTAGTACAGATATTCAGGACATCACAAATGAAAGGCCCCTCGGAGCTAGTGATCATGTGGTACTGAGCTTCGAATACATAATAAAGTTACTAGTAGAGAGGGAAGCAGAAAGGGAAGAGCTGAGGAAGCCAAACTACAAGAAAGGGGACTACACAGATTTGAGGAACTTCCTGCACGAGGTCCAGTGGGACAGAGAACCTGCAGGGAAATTAGTCAATGAGATGACGGAATGTGACATCAATTTGCAAGGCAGCAGAGTAGAAGTTTGTATCCAAGGGCAACAGAAATAATGAGAATACCAGAACGAGTCTTTGGTTCACCCAGAGGTGTAGAAAGGTCAAAACTAAATGTGCTAGAGAATAGAGCATAGTAGGCAAAGGGCCCAGGAGAATAAGGAGAGTAGGCGAAGAGCCATAAATGAATATGCACAGGTAAGGAGGGAGACCCATCGATAATACAAAAATAACATAGTAGTGAAGGCCAAGTTTGACCCAAGTCATATCAGGAGGAAAACAACAGACAAGGACCAGGAAATCTGGCTGAGGAAAAAGATGGTGAGATCTCAAGAAATTATCGAGAAGTATGTGAGGAGCTGAAAATGAGATAATATTGGCAGTGGAGACAGAAAGGACTCCTTAAACACAGAGGGGTGGGTACACAACCAAGTGCTAGACACAATACATACAATGGAGGAAGAGTTGAGAAGGCTGCTAGGCGAACTACATACCTGAAAGACTATGGGGACGGCTAACATTTCTCCGTGGGTCCTGAGAGAGGGAGCAGAGGCACTATGTGTACCACTAACAACAATCTTCAACACATCTATCGACATAGGGCAGCTCCATGAGGTATGAAAAACAACAAATGTAGTCCCAGTTTTTAAACCTGGAGAGAGACATGTAGCACTAAACAACAAACCAGTTCCACTGACATGGAAAGTATGCAAAGTCATGAAGAAGATTATCAGGAGAAGAGTGGTGAAGCACCTAGAAAGGAACGAACGGGACGGGAAAATATGTGTTACAATAATACTGGAGTTCTATGACAAGGTGACAGCAGTAAGACAAGAGAGGGAGGGGTGGGTACACTGCATTTTCTTGGACTGTCAAAAGGGTATTCACACAGTTCCACACAAGACATTAGTGCAAAAGCTGGAGGACCAGGCAGGTACATCAGGGAAGGCACTGCAATGGATCAGAGAATACCTGACAGAAAGGCAGCAGCGAGTCATGGTACGCGACGAGGTGTCGGAGTGGGCGCCTGTGACGAGTGAGGTTCCTCAGGGGTCAGTCCTAGGGCCGGTGCTGTTTCATATATATGTGAATGAATGTGAATGACATGACGGAAGGAATACACTCAAAAGTGTCTCTGTTTACAGACGATGTGAAGTTAATGAGAAGAATTCAATCGAAGGAGGACCATGCAGAACTTCAAAGTGATCTAGACAGACCACAGGCCTGGTCCAGCAAATTACTCCTGGAGTTCAACCTTGCTTAGTGCAAAGTCATGAAAATCGGGGTAGGGCAAGGAAGACCACAGACAGAATACAGTCTAGGGGCCAAAGTCTACAAACTTCACTCATGCAAAATGGATCTTGGGGTGAGTATAACACCGAACACATCTGAGGCGCACATCAACGAAATAACTGCTGAGGCATACGGGCGATTAGCAAACCTAAGAATAGCATACCGACATCTAAGTAAGGAGTCATTCAGGATTCTGTACACCATGAACATCAGGCCCATATTGGAGTATGCAGCATCAGTTTTGAACCCACACCTGGCCAAGCACGTCAAGAAATTAGAGAAACGTGCAAAGGTTTGCAACGAGACTAGTCCCGGAGTTAAGGGGCATGTCCTGCAAGGAGAAGTTAAGGGAAATCGACCTGATGACACTAGAGGAATCGACAAGGTGGACCGGGAAGGATGTTTCAGAGATGGGACATACCAATAAGGGGTCACAATTGAAAGCTGAAGACTCAGATGAGTCACAGGGATACTAGGAATTATTTCTTCAGTCATTGAGTTGTCAGGAAGTGGTATAGTCTGGACAGGGAGGTGATGTAGGCAAGATCCATACATAGATTTAAGAATAGATATGATAAAGCTCAAGGTGCAGGGAGGGAGTGACCTAGTAGTGACCGGTGAAGAAGCGGGGCCAGGATCTATGATTCGACCCCTGTAACCACAATTAGGTGAGTACACACACACGCACACACACACATACACAATAATAGGTGAAAAGGACATGACCCAGGTGACAAATTTGTAGAGACTTGGGAGGTATTACAGGGGAAAAACTCGCCGTGCCAAATTGATCTTTACAACAGAAATGGTACGAAACAAGTTCATGCAGGAAAAAAACACAGTTAAGTGACACAGAAAATACAAGCGGGTGTACCTCGACCACAACAGATCAAGAAAGGAATGGGAGCAACTGAGAGAGAGGGCAAAATGACGGCAGAGGCAGGAAGGAGAGACATAACATGGAAGCTCAGCCTCGAGAGGACCACCAAGCACTACAACCCAGGAACCCCTATAACCCCTTTCCCTCTAGCTGCTGCTACTACTAATACTTTTACGATTATATTGTGCCTTGCAACTCTTTCTAATACCTGTATATACCTTACATGTCCATGTATTTTTGTAACGGCTTCAGAAAGCTCTTGGAGAGAGAAACGTTGCCACAATAATATGTTGCATTAGTTGCACTTGTATCCTTTCACCTAACATTTGATGGTAATATTACCAACATCTAGCCCCTCTGCCTACCAAGCAAAATAACCTAAAATAAACCACATTCCCAAACCAGCAAGAATGCCTGCTAACAGCAATCTCTCACAAAATTCAAAATTCCGCCCTGCCTTACTTTCCCCAAACTGACATAACCCCTTCCATCCCCCCCACCCCTCCACCCCCCGACTCACAGGCAAGACAAGGGTCACAAGAGTCCACCAACCAGATAATGGTATTGGAAAAGAAGCTGGAGGTACGATACACCAACACAGACCGAATAAACAACAAGAGCAAGGAGTGGTATGAACAAATCATGGAGGCATTCCCCAGATATCACAGCACTCACAGAGACAGAGTGTACAGAGACAATAACAAACATGATTTTCCAGTCTGGCTAGCAAATCTTGAGAAAAGACTAAGGTTAAGGAGGAGTTGCATTGTTCATTAGAAATCAGTGGAGTTTTGAGGTGGTAGAAATGGATAGAGAAGAAGAAGATGACTACATGGGGGAGCAGAAAGATTGAGGGCTGAGATGCTGGAGGTAGTAATAGTAAACTTCCTGCACCAATATGTTCGAAACACAACCAGAGAGAGACAGGACAGGATGAACCAGCGAGGCTGGTCGTTGTATTCATCTTTAATGGGTCTGACAACGGGAATAATATATATGAAAAGCCCCTCTGCGCCTGTAATAATATCCTGAGTTTCGACAAACTTCAAATGAGGGGACTACACAGGCATGAGGCAATTCTTGTAGGGGTTGCAGTGGGGCAGTGGCTAAGAGTACTAGAAAGACAGTAAATTAAATGATGGAATTCGTGGCAACAAGGTGCAGGGAGTCAGAGAAGTTTGTATCCAGGAGCAATAGAAACAAGGGAAAAAACAGAAGGAGTCCATGGTTTATCCTGAGGTGTAGAAAGGCTAAAGCAAAATGTGCTAGAACATGAAAAAAGTATAGAATGCAAAGGACTCAGGAAAACAAGGATTGAACATAAGAGCCAGAAACAAATATGCATGGTTAAGGAGAGAGCCCAGTGACCATGCAAGAATGACATAGCATCAAAACTAAAATCTGACCCGTAGTTATTATATACCCACAACAGGAGGATAAAAAGTGATGGACCAGGTAATCAGGATTAGGAAGTACTTGAAGAGCTACAAGAGATCCAGGGAGGCATTCTTAGAGGAGGTAGACAGGCTTCCAGTAAACCGAGGCGGTGGAGTACACCAGAAAGTGCTGGACACACTACACACAACCAAGGAAGTTATGAAGAAACTCCTATGTGAATTAGATACCTCAAATGCGGTTGGCCGAGATAGCATTTCTAAATGGGTCCTAAGAGAGGGATCAGAGGCACTGTATGTGCCGCTAACAACAATTTTCAACAAATCTATCTAAACAGGGAAACTGCCAGAGGTGTGGAAAACAGCAAAGGTAGTCCCCACTTTAAAGAAATGAGACATAGACATGCATAGTACGCAAAGTCTTGAAACGATTATAAGTAGAAGAGTGGTAGAGCACCTAGAAGGGATTGGGCTCATACACGACAACTAGCACGGCTTCAGGAATAAATATTCCTGTTACAAACCTGCTGGTGTTCAACGAAAATGTAGCAGAAGTAAGCCAAAAGATAGAGAGAGAGAGGACTGTAAGGAGGATTTTGAAACAGTACCGCACAACAGATTGGTACAAAAGCTAGAGGAACAGGAAGAATAACAGGAAAAGCACTGCAATAGATCAGGGAATACATGACAGGAACGAAACAAAGAGTGATGGTACTTTATGTGGTACCGAAGAGGGTGCATATGTCGAGTGGGCTTCCACAGGGGTCAGTCCTAAGGCTGGTGGTGTTTCTGGTATATGTGAATGACATGACAGAAGGTATAGAGTCAGAGGTGTCTCTATTAGTAGATGTGAAACTAATGTGGAAAATAAAAGCGGACGAAAGGCTACAGAAAAGACTACAAAGGGATGCAAGCCTGCTCTGATGAATGGCTCCTAGAGTTTAATCCCACCAACTACAAAGTTATGAAGTTTGGGTAAGGATAAAGACGACCACTCACGAAGTACAGGTTAGGCGATTAAAAACTGCAAACTTCACTAAAGTAAAAGGATCTTGGGTGAGTATCATACCGAGCTGTTCCCTTGAGGTGCACTCAGCCAAATAACTGCTGCAGCATACGGGCGCCTGGCAATCCTAAGAAAAGCATTTCGACACCTAAGTAAAATGTCATTCATTAAACTGTACACCGTGTACGTCAGACCAGTATTGGAATATGCAGCACCAGTGTGGAACCCATATTGATGCTGCATATTAGAGAAAGTGCAAAAGTTTGCAACAAGACTAGTCCCGGAGCTAGGGGATATGTCCCCTGAGGAGAGGTTAAGAGAGCTCAAGAGGATGGCACTGGAAAACAGGAGGGATAGGGTGGACATGAAACCAACGTATAAAATACTGAGAAGAAATGACAAGAATGTTTCAGAATATTTCAGGTTCTGATCCAACATGAGGCCTGGTCACAGACCGGGCCGCAGGGGCGTTGACCCCTGGAACTCTCTCCAGGTATACTTCAGACTGGAATAAGGGTACACAAATGGAAGCAGAAAATTCAGATAAGTCATAGGGATGTTAGGAAGTATTTCTTCAGCCTTAGTGTTGTCAGGGAGTAGAGCAATCTACAGAGTGAAGTGAAGGAGGCAAGATCCATACATAGCTTTAAGAGGTAGCATAAGGCGAGAGAGGGTGAGGGTGAACCTAGTAGCAACCAGCGAAGAGGCGGGGTCAGGAGCTGTGACTCGACATCTGCAACCACACACCACACACACACGTTCTCCCTCTCCCTCTCTCTCTCTGTCACACAAAATACAAACTTTACCTAACTCCTAACTTCCCACCTTAACCTACATTACTAACCTCTACTTATGCACTATCTTCTGACTGGCTTTAAAATATTATTGACGATGCATTTTAAAATATGAATAACCCAAAACTTTGCTCCGAAGAAGACCAAATTTGAAATTATACTGAAATACCTAAAATCATGGAATACTTGGAATCAATTGAATTACTGAACAATGCCTTTGCAGATCGGTTTCAGACTTTTACCTTGACATTGGCTTAGACTTTGTGATTCTGCTCACTTTCCCAGAATCCACAATGACACATTCTCGGTAACTACTGCTTTTATTGTGTTAATCTCACTCAGCCAGAGTTTCACATCTGTTGCGTACATGGTACCTGTAGATGTTCCCTTACCAATGGGTTTTCGGTATTTTATCTATTTTCAATGAAAACTCGTCTTTAAATTGTTTGCTAAAGACATGTAGACTTTCTTGATATTTCTCGTGAGTTCTCCTTTCTTCTTGTTTCACATGGCGTTTGTTTGTGAATTGGTTGTCGAGCGGTTTAATTTTGGCTGCGGTTTAGTTTTGTGTACTCTAGGTTTTCCTCCTTTCTTCTGTTTTTATTCCTTCTTCAATTTTATTGTTAAATTTTTCAATGGTCTTGTATATTTCCCCTCTCTGCGTGGTGACTGTGTCACAGACTCACATTCTTTTTGTCATTTTTTTTTCTCTTTTGAGTATGAATTTCTGTGCCTCCCGGCAGTGTCCAACCAGGTACTCCATTATCTTATTTAATGACTTTCCTTCTAATTTCCTTTTGCACTGAAATGCACTCAAGAATTCTCTCATTATAGGTTCCCCGTCTAAATTAAATACCCAATGGTCGTTACCTGCCAATAATTTTGGATGTGCTTTTATTGAATACTATGTCTACTCTCGCTTGGTCATTTCCTCTTGTTGTCTTCTTGACATACTGGCACAAAAACATTTACTTAAGTACATTTGCTTTGTCGATGAAGTCACCCATGGTTAATTAATTGCTTTGTTTTAGTTTTGTAAACCCTTCTCACTGCTTCCACTATGATATCAACCAACAATCATATTCATATTCTTGTTTTGGTCTCCTGTTCCTAAGTAATGTCTTAAAAATTGCTGCTTCTATTATACTGGATTTTTTTTCAATATTGCACAACTGTGTAGACATTTAACTAATATCTGCTGAGATTATGGTTTCTGTTTTTATTTCACTCAGCTTTGTTTCTGTGAAAGCTATGATGTCCGGGCTTACCTTTGATATTCGTTTTTTCATTGTACTACTCTTTTGTAATTTTCCTTATGCATTTGCGTACCACACCCCGAGTCTTCATTCTGTTGCTATGATCAGGTTGGTGATATCAAGTCAGGCCCTCACCTGGTTATCTGTGAGGAGAGGAAATGGGATGGGAATGAATGGTATGCGTTTTTGTGTGTGTGTGTGTGTACTCACCTAGTTGTGGTTATAGGGGTCGAGTTATAGCTCCTGGCCCCACCTCTTCACTGGCCGCTACTGGGTCACTCTCCCTGCCCCATGAGCTTTATCATACCTCTTCTTAAAGTTATGTATGGAGCCTGTGTACTCACCTAATTGTACTCACCTAATTGTGGTTGCAGGGGTCGAGTCTCAGCTCCTGGCCCCGCCTCTTCGCTGTCTGCTACTGGGTCTCTGCTCTCCCTGCTCCATGAGCTTTATCATACCTTGTCTTAAAACTATGTATGGTTCCTGCCTCCACTATATCTTTCTCTAGTCCATTCCACTTCCTGACTACTCTGTGGCTGAAGAAGTGTTTCCTGACATCCCTTTGACTCATCTGAGTCTTCAGCTTCCAGTTGTGTCCCCTTGTATCTGTGTTCCCTCTCTGAAACAACCTGTCACTATCTACCTTGTCAATTCCCCGCAGTATTTTGTATGTCGTTATCATGTCTCCTCTGACCCTTCTTTCCTCCAGTGTTGTTAGTCCTATTTCCCTCAACCTTTCTTCATAAGACAGACCCTGAGTTGTGGAACTAACCTTGTCGCAAACCTTTGCACTTTCTCTAGTTTCCTTACGTGCTTGACCAGGTGTGGGTTCCAGACTGGTGCTGCATATTCTAGTATGGGCCTGACGTACACGGTATACAGTGTCTTGAACGATTCCTTGTTAAGGTAACGGAACGCTAATCTAAGGTTTGCCAGACGCCCATATGCTGCCGCAGTTATCTGGTTGATGTGTGCCTCCGGAGACGTGCTAGGCGTTATACTCACTCCAAGGTCTTTCTCCTTTGCCGAGGTTTGTAGCCTTTGTCCGCCTAGCTTGTACTCTGTCAGCGGTCTTCTTTGCCCTTCTCCGATCCTCATGACTTTGCATTTGGAGGGATTGAATTCGAGAAGCCAACTGCTAGACCAGATGTCGAGCTTGTCCAGGTCTGTTTGCAGCCCTGCCTGGTCCTCTTCTGATGTGATTCTCCTCATTATTTTCACATCATCCGCGAATAGAGACACTTCTGAGTCTATCCCATCCGTCATGTCATTTACATAAACCAGGAATAACACTGGTCCTAGGACTGACCCCTGCGGTACACCACTCGTCACAGGCGCCCACTGTGATACCTCACCACGCACCATGACCCGTTGTTGCCTCCCTTTGAGGTATTCCTGATCCATTCCAGTGCCCTTCCTGTTATACCTGCTTGTTTTTCCAACTTCTTTACTAATCTCATGTGAGGAACTGTGTCGAAGGCCTTCCTGCAGTCCAGGAAAATGCAATCAACCCACCCTTCTCTCTCCTGCCTTACCTCTGTTACTTTATCATAGAACTCTAGGAGGTTTGTTACACAGGATTTGCCTTCCCGGAATCCATGCTGTCTGGCGTTTATTATCCTGTTCCGCTCAAGGTGTTCCACCATTCTTTTCCTGATGATTTTCTCCAGGACTTTGCACACTATACATGTAAGTGACACCGGTCTATAGTTTAGTGCCTCTTTTCTGTCTCCTTTTTTAAAAATGGGGACTACGTTGGCCTTCTTCCATACCTCAGGTAGCTGCCCAGTTTCAAGGGATGTGTTGAATATTGTGTGTTGAATGTTGTGTGTGTGTGTGTGTGTGTGTGTACATGTGTGTGTGTGTGTATGTGCGTGTGTGTGTACTCACCTAGTTGTACTCACCTAGTTGTGATTGCAGGGGTCGATTCATAGCTCCTGGCCCCTCCTCTTCACTGGCCGCTACTGGGTCACTCTCCCTGCAACATGAGCTTTATCATACCTCTTCTTAAAGCCAGGGGCGTTGACCCCTGGAACTCGCTCCAGGTATCTCCAGGTATGTATGGAACCTTCCTCCACTACATCGCTTCCCAAACTATTCCACTTCCTGACCACTCTGTGACTGAATAAATACTTCCTAACATCCCTGTGATTCATCTGAGTCTTCAACTTCCAACAATGTCCCCTTGTTGCTGTGTCCCATCTCTGGAACATTCTGTCTCTGTCCACCTTGTCAATTCCTTTCAGTATCTTATATATCTTTATCATGTCCCCCCCTATCTCTCCCGTCCTCCAGTGTCGTCCAGGAGCCAATTGCTGGACCAGGCTTGCAGCCTGTCCAGAACCCTTTATAGTTCTGCCTGGTCCTCGTCCGATTGAATTGTTCTCATCAACTTCACATCATCAGGAAACAGGGACACTTCGGAGTCTATTCCTTCCGTCATGTCGTTCACAAACACCAGAAACAGCACCGGTCCTAGGACTGACCCCTGTGGAACCCCACTCGTCACCGGCGCCCATTCTGACACCTTGCCACGTACCATGACTCGCTGTTGTCTTCCTGACAGGTATTCCCTGATCCATTGTAGTGCCTTCCCTGTTATCCCTGCCTGGTCCTCCAGCTTCTGCACTAATCTCTTGTGTGGAACTGTGTCAAACGCCTTCTTACAGTCCAAGAATATGCAATCTACCCACCCCTCTCTCTCTTGTCTTACTGCTGTCACCCTGTCGTAGAACTCCAGTAGGTTTGTGACACAGGATTTCCCATCCCTGAAACCGTGTTGGCCGTCGTTGATAAGATCATTCCTTTCTAGGTGCTCCACCACTCTTCTCCTGATCATCTTCTCCATGACCTTGCATACTATACATGTCAGTGACACTGGTCTGTAGTTTAGTGCTACGTTCCTGTCTCTTTTTTTAAAAAATGGAACTACATTTGCTGTCTTCCATACCTCAGGTAGTTGCCCTGTTTCGATAGATGTGTTGAAGATTGTTGTTAAGGGTACACACAGCTCCTCTGCTCCCTCTCTCAGGACCCATGGTTAGATGTTATCCGGCCTCATCGCCTTTGAGGTATCTAGCTCGTTTAGTAGCCTCTTCACTTCCTCCTCAGTTGTGTGTATTGTGTCCAGCACCTGATTGTGTACCCTACCTCTCCTCCTTTCTGGAGGCCCTTCTATCTCCTCTGTGAACACCTCTTTGAATCTCATGTTGAGCTCCTCACACACTTCACGGTCATTTCTTGTGAGCACCCCTCCTTCCTTCCTCAGCCTGTGTGTGTGTACTCACCTATTTATACTCACCTATTTGTGGTTGCAGGGGTCGAGTCATAGCTCCTGGCCCCGCCTCTTCACTGATTGCTACTAGGTCCTCTCTCTCCTTGCTCCATGAGCTTTATCAAACCTCGTCCTAAAACAATGTATGGTTCCTGCCTCCACTATGTCGCTTTCTAGGCTATTCCACTTCCTTACAACTCTATGACTGAATAAATACTTCCTAACATCCCTTTGACTCATAGGAGTCTTCAACTTCCAATTGTGACCCCTTGTTGCTGTGTCCCCTCTCTGGAACATCTTGTCTCTTTCCACCTTATCTATTCCTCGCAGTATTTTATATGTCGTTATCATGTCTTCCCTAACCCTCCTGTCCTCTAGTGTCGTCAGGCCGATTTCCCTTTACCTTTCTTCGTAGGACAATCCCCTTAGCTCTGGGACTAGTATGGTTGCAAACCTTTGCACTTTCTCTAATTTCTTGACGTGCTTCACCAGGTGTGGGTTCCAAACTGGTGCTGCATACTCCAGTATGGGCCTGACGTATATGGTGTACAGAGTCTTGAATGATTCCTTAGTGAGGTATTGGAACGCTATTCTTAGGTTTGCCAGCCGCCCGTATGCTGCAGCAGTTATCTGATTGATGTGTGCCTCAGGAGATGTGCTCGGTGTTATACTCACCCCAAGATATTTTTCCTTGAGTGAGGTTTGCAGTCTTTGGCCACCTAGACTATACTCTGTCTGCGGTCTTCTTTGCCCTTCCCCGATCTTCATGACTTTACATTTGGCAGGGTTAAATTCAAGGAGCCAGTTACTGGACCAGGCTTGTAGCCTGTCCAGGTCTCTATGTAGTCCTGCCTGATCCTCGACTGATTTAATTCTTCTCATTAACTTCACATCATCTGCAAACAGGGACACTTCTGAGTCTATCCCTTCCGTTATGTCATTCACATATACCAAAAACAGTACAGGTCCTAGGACTGACCCTTGTGGAACCCCACTCGTCACAGGTGCCCACTCTGACACCTCGTCACGTACCATGACTCGTTGTTGCCTCCCTGTCAGATATTCTCTGATCCATTGCAGTGCCTTCTCTGTTATCCCTGCCTGGTCCTCCAGACTCTGCACTAATCTCTTGTGTGGAACTGTGTCAAACGCCTTCTTACAGTTCAAGAATATGCAATCTACCCACTCCTCTCTCTCTTGTATTACTGCTGTCACCCTGTCGTAGAACTCCAGTAGGTTTGTGACACAGGATTTTCCTTCCCTGAAACCGTGCTGGTTGTCGTTTATAAGCTTGTGTCTTTCTAGGTGCTCCACCACTCTCCTCCTGATGATCTTCTCCATGACTTTGCATACTATACACGTCAGTGACACAGGTCTGTAGTTTAATGCCTCGTGTCTGTCTTCTTTCTTAAAAATTGGGACTACATTTGCCATCTTCCACGCCTCAGGTAGTTGCCCAGTTTCAATGGAAGTGTTGAAGATTTGTGTTAGTGGCACACACAACATCTCTGCTCCCTCTCTAAGGACCCACGGAGAAATGTTGTCCGGTCCCACCGCTTTTGAGGTATTGAGTTCACATAGCAGCTTCTTCACCTCCTCCTCGTTTGTGTGTATTTCATCCAGCTCTTGTTGGTATACCTCCCTATTCTGAATTCCTGGTGTCCTTCCTGTCTCCTCTGTAAATACTTCTTTAAATCTCATGTTGAGCTCCTCACATACCTCTTGGTCGTTTCTTGTGAACTCCCCACCTCCCTTCCTCAGTCTGTGTGTGTGTGTGTCTGTACTCACCTAGTTGTACACACATAGTTGTGGTTGCATGGGTCGAGTCACAGCTCCTGGCCCCACCTCTTCACTGGCTGGTACTAGGTCACTCTTCCTGCTCCATGAGCTGTATCATACCTCTTCGTAAAGCTATGTATGGATCCTGCCTCCACTACATCACTTCCCAGACTAGTCTACTTCATGACAACTCTGTGACTGAAAAAATACGTCCTAACATCCCAGTGATTCATTTTATATGTCGTCATCATATTTCCCCTATCACTCTTGTCCTCCAGTGTCGTCAGGTCGATTTTCCTTAACCTCTTCCCGTAGGACATGCCCCTTAGCTCCGGGATTAGTGTTGTTGCAAACCTCTACTCTTTTCCTAGTTTCCTTATGTGCTTGCCTAGGTGTGGATAACTAACTGGTGCTGCATGGTCCAATATAGGAATGACGTACACGGTGTACTGGGTCCTGAACGATTCCTTATTGAGATGACGGAATGCTGTTCTTAGGTTTGCTAGGCGCCCGTATGCTGTAGCAGTCAGTTATTTGGTGATGTGCCTGATGTTATACTCACCCCAAGATCCTTTTCCTTAAATGAGGTTTGTAGTCTCTTGTGTGTGTGTGTGTGTGTGTGTGTGTACTCACCTAGTTGTACTCACCTAGTTGTGTAGACAGCCTATGCTGTCTGTTAGTTTCATATATCTCGACACTACGGTGCTACCCTCTCTAGGCCTGCGGTCTGGCTTCCAGGTCCCCTCACACTCTGCCCGTTGTGTACTCACTCTTTGTCTAATAAAGCCAATCTAGTCTACGGCCGTATCACTGCAACCTACGCTACTCATTCGGCATTAAACTGCTGTTCAAAAGATTAACAGCATCTACAGTTGTTGTTGCAAGGGTCGATTCACAGCTCCTGGCCCCGCCTCTTCACTGGTCTCTACTAGGTCACTCTTCTTGTTCCATGAGCTTTATCATAACTCTTCTAAAAGCTAAGTATAAATCCTGCCTCCACTACCTCACTTCTCAGACTATTCCAATTCCTGACAACTCTGTGACTAAAAAAAATACTTCCCAATATCCCTGTGATTCATCTGAGTCTTCAACTTCCAACTCTGACCCTTGTTGATGTGTCCCATCTCTGGAACATCCTGTCTCTAACCTCTTTGTCGATTCCTCTGTATTTTATGTGTTGTTTTCATATCTCCCCTCTCTCTACTGTCCTCCAGTGTCGTCAGGTCGATTTCCCTTAACTTCTCTTCGTAGGACATGTTCTTTACCTCCGGGACTAGTCTTGTTCCAAACCTTTGCACTTTCTCTAGTTTCCTCACTTGCTTGGCTAGGTGTGGGTTCCAAACTGGTGCTGTGTATGTGTTATTGTGTGAATGCATCTTCTGGTATAGCCAAACCTTGTGTGAAATATTGAGTATGTGCTTCAATGTATATCTTTCCGTCTATCACTCCACCAGCTGCAGCGAGGATAGTGGAACTTGATTTTTTTTACATGTGTTAACGTCTGCAGAAGAAATTCGTATATAAAACTCACTCATCATCATGAATGTTTGTGACTTGCAAATGAACCTCCATGTCAGATTGTGAAAAAAAATCAGCAAATAATAAGTTCTGTTAAATATATGGTTGGTAATTTAGCAGTTGCCAACTGCTAAATTATTCTACATTAAGTATTGTTAAAATGGGACTTATTTTATGCCACAGGTGTTTCCCTCGAGAATTGCAAAATTAAACGTGAACAGGAATACGGAAATTGACAGAAATTTGCATTTTAAAATCACTAACATTCACTCTTAAAAAAAATGTAGTTTTTGCTTTGGATTTGGCGATAGAAAATTCAGGAAATGGTTTTATTTGCGTCTGTGTTTCCGGTTTATTCGTACTGATTTGCGCGCAGCTGAGAACCTTAATTAATTGTTACATGAATTTGAGTAAACGGTTTAGAAATCTGAGAAGTTGATAAATGAGACACTTGTGTATCATTTGGGTATCTTCATTCTAGAAACGTTTCGCCAGCCAGTGGCTTCTTCAGTCAAATGCATGAGAAGGAGTTCGAGGTAATCAGTCCCTCATCCTGGAGTCGATGTGTTCAGTCCTTCAATCTTGACAAAATTGCAGCATATTCGCGGAGATGGGGCTTATATACCGATGACAGATGAGGTGGACCAGTGGTAGGCTGACTCTTCAATGGGTAAACCCACTAGTGCAAGTAGGTCGTGTCTATAGATTGACTAGTTTGAAGAAATCCCTGCAGGGATTTCCCCTACCACAATTACTCTCTCACTTTGTTCAAAAGTTCCTATACATTCGCTTAACATCTCCCAAAATCTCTCTCTGTCCTCTACACTCCTCTCTTCTCCAGGTGCATACACGCTTATTATGACCCACTTTTCGCATCCGATCCTTATTTTAATCCACACACACACACACACACACACACACACACACACACACATATATATATATATATATATATATATATATATATATATATATATATATATATATATATATATATATATATATATATATATATATATTATATATATATATATATATATATATATATATATATATATATATATTATATATATATATATATATATATATATATATATATATATATATATATATATATATATATATATATATATATATATAGTGTGTGTGTCGTGCTGATTAGGTAAAACTTGCGATTTGGGTTTAAATAGCAACGCTCTTCTTGTCATATAAGACAAGCGAAAATTTGTGTATGCAATAATTTTGCAAAAATCATTCTGGCCCTAACGAAGAAAATATATTTCATTGTGTTTGTTTACTATTAAATTATTGTAAACGTATCTAAAATTTATTTAGATGGGTTAGGCTAAATTTAATTGCGCTTGTTATAATATAGTTAGGTAAGTTTTCTAAGTTTCTTTTGGCGAAAAGTTAATTTTTTTACAATAACATTAATGAAAAAAATATCTATATTCAAACGTATAAGAGAAAATTTTAGAAATGACTTTATTTTAAACGAGTTCTTGCTAATTGACCAGTTGTACCTATTAAGCACGACATATATATATATATATATATATATATATATATATATATATATATATATATATATATATATATATATATATATATATATATATATATGTATATGTATATATATATATATATCCTAGGTAGTAGGTTGGTAGACAGCAACCGCCCAGGAAGATACTACCGTCCTGCCAAGTGAGTGTATAACAAAAGCCTGTAATTGTTTTACATGATGTTATGATTGCTGGTGTCTTTTTCTGTCTCATAATCATGCAAGATTTCTTGTATATCTTGTTTCTTCTACTTACACTTAGGTCACACTACACATTCATATACAAGCATATATATACACACCCTCTGGGTTTTCTTCTATTTTCTTACTAGTTCTTGTTCTTATTTCCTCTTATCTCCATGGGAAAGTGGAACAGAATATTTCCTCTGTAAGCCATGCATGTCGTAAGAGTCGACTAAAATGCCGGGAGCAAGGGGCTAGTAATCCTTCTCCTGTATACATTACTAAAATTAAAAAGAGAAATTTTATAATATATATATATATATATATATATATATATATATATATATATATATATATATATATATATATATATATATATATATATATATATATATATATATATATATATACGTATATATATATAAATATATATATATATATATATATATATATATATATATATATATATATATATATATATATATATATATATATATATATATATATATATATATATATATTATACATATTCACAAACACTGATCTCTGGCCGACGGAGGATGAGATGAGATGAAAAGCTGTAAGCCACCTGCCTGAAAGCTGGGAGCCTTGGATCAACGTCTAGCGTGAGCTGGATGCCAAGGTATTGGACCAGTGTGGTACGGTCGGTAAAGCACTGCGTACCTTGTCATAAGGTTCGTAGGTTCGAGTCTCCGTCGGCCAGAGATCAGTGTTTGTGAATATTTCGCTTGCTCTTGCGAATTCCTAGCATTCCTGCCCACCGAGGCAGGGTGACCCAAAAAGAAAGAAAATCCCCAAAAAAAAAATACTTTCATCATCATTCAACACTTTCACCACACTCATACATAATCACTGTCTTTGCAGAGGAGCTCAGATACGACAGCTGAGAAAACTCCCTCCCAGCTGTCACTATATCAGACCCCGCCTTTAAAGTGCAGGCATTGTACTTCCCATTTCCAGGACTCAAGTCCAACTAAATCAATTAACTGGTTTCCCTGAATCCCTTCACAAAATGTTACCCTGCTCACACTCCAACAGATCGTCATGTCCCAAAAACCATTCGTCTCCATTCACTCCTATCTAACACGCTCACACATGCTTGCTGGAAGTCCAAGCCCTCGCCCACAAAACCTCCTTTACCCCTTCCCTCCAACCTTTTCTAGGACGACCCCTACCCCGCCTTCCTTCCCCTACAGATTTATACGCTGTCCAAGTCATTCTACTTTGATCCATTCTCTCTAAATAACCAAACCACCTCAACAACCCCTCTTCAGCCCTCTGACAAATACTTTTAGTAACTCCACACCTTCTCCTAATTTCCACATTCCGAATTTTCTGCATAATATTTACACCACACATTGCCCTTAGACAAGACATCTCCACTGCCTCCAGCCTCCTCCTCGCTGCAGCATTTGCAACCCATGCTTCACACCCATATAAGAGTGTTGGTACCACTATACTTTCGTACATTCCCTTCTTTGCCTCCATGGATAACGTTTTTTGTCTCCACAGATACCTCAATGCACTACTCACCTTTTTTCCTTCATCAATTCTATGATTAACCTCATCCTTCATAAACCCATCCGCTGACAAGTCAACTCCCAAATATCTGAAAACATTTACTTCTTCCATAATCCCTCTCTCCAATGTGATATCCAATTTTTCTTTATTTAAATCGTTTGATACCCTCATCACCTTACTCTTATCTATGTTCACTTTTAACTTTCTACCTTTACACACTCTCCCAAACTCGTCCACTAACCTTTGCAACTTTTCTTTAGAATCTCCTATAAGCACAGTATCATCAGCAAAAAGTAACTGTGTCAACTCCCATTTTGCATTTAATTTTCCATAATTTAATCCCACCCCTCTCCCCAACACCCTAGCATTTACTTCTTTTACAACCCCATCTATAAATATATTAAACAACCATGTTGACATTACACATCCCTGTCTAAGACCTACTTTTACCGGGAAGTAATCTCCCTCTCTCCTACACACCCTAACCTGAGCCTCACTATCCTCATAAAAACTCTTTACAGCCTTCAGTAACTTACTACCTATTCCATACACTTGCAACATTTGCCACATTGCTCCCCTATCCACTCTATCATATGCCTTTTCTAAATCCATAAATGCAATAAAAACTTCTCTACCTTTATCTAAATACTGTTCACATATATGCTTCACTGTAAACACTTGATCTACTCATCCCCTACCCACTCTAAAGACTCCTTGCTGATCTGCAATCCTACTCTCTGTCTTACCTCTAATTCTTTCAATAATAACCCTGCCATACACTTTATCTGGTATACTCAGTAAACCTATTCCCCTATAATTTTTACACTCTCCTTTATCCCCTTCCCTTTATATAAAGGAACTATACATGCTCTCTTACAATCCCTAGGTACCTTCCCCTCTTTCATACATTTATTAAACAAAAATACCAACCACTCCAGCACTATATCCCCCCCTGCTTTTAACATTTCTGTCATGATTCCGTCAATTCCAGCTGCTTTACCCCCTTTCATTATACGTAATGCCTCACGCATTATATATATATATATATATATATATATATATATATATATATATATATATATATATATATATATATATATATATGCATGCAATAAGATCACAGTAAACAGGTGATATCAAAATATGCAAGACAACCACTATGAAAAAATAGAATTCCAAGGCCTTTCGTGACTACTCACATTATCAAGGAACACCTCACAATAGCGTAACATCGCACGACTCTGTGAAGAGGAACATAAGAAAGGACCTGAAACTATTCCCAAGAATTCTTCTATTTTTTTCATAGTGGTTGTCTTGCATATATATATATATATATATATATATATTTTTTTTT
This sequence comes from Cherax destructor, assembly GCA_009830355.1. NCBI lineage: Eukaryota > Metazoa > Arthropoda > Malacostraca > Decapoda > Parastacidae > Cherax > Cherax destructor. The sequence goes on from WNWK01014786.1 coordinate 24,182, forward strand.
TTTTTACATATAAATGCTTTATTAATAGACAGAATACATTTATAAAACACACAAACATGAACATGAATACAATGGTACAATATGTCAAAGATTATGAATCTCCTCCAGCTCCTCCGAAGCCGGACGCGAGCCGAGTATGCAGCATGCGTTTCCCCTCTGGATGACCACGCTGAGACGCTGGAACATGAACGTGGCTGCCCTTGGGTCCCTGGTGGTGTCGTTGAGTCTGGAACCCAGCTCTTTAAGGAAACGTGTTGCATTTTTTCCCCACGCTCCCAAGGTCTCCGATCCCACTGGGACAAATTTATACTGTTGGCTTATGTCCCTGTACTTGCCGATCTTGTACTCCTCTCTGTGGTCAGCAGCTCCTCCCTGTCGCCCAACACTGTGATGGATGTAGGTGTCAGCCAGTGTCGACACGCAGGTATAATCCCATGCTAAGAGCTTGCCATTCTTCCAAGGATAGATGGTGATCCCGTCGGGGCGGTTTGCTGGGTTGTGGGCGTTGTTGGCTGCTAGTGATCGAGGCTCTCTCTCGGCTGGGCATCCAGCTGTAGCGAGGGTTCTCTTTATGATGTCGTTGACCTCATTGTGTCTTGCATGCCAACCCTTGGTTTTAGAACAGTTAAGACCATGTAGACCATATTGGTCGGCTTGCGCATCGCCGCAAATACACGTATATTCCGTGTGAATGGGGGCAGCAAGGCGCAGAGCCACTGCAATACGAAGGGTCTTAGGGTCCAGGCGTGTTCCCATGGCCGAAATGGGAACTGTTTGGAGGAAGTCCCCATATATATATATATATATGTATTTATTTCGGTTAGGCAAATCCACTTAGACCAATTATTAGCTCCATAGGTTCAGTTTCCAATAAATTATTCAAATTGGTTGTGGATGTTTTGAGCCCAATTGTTGGAAAAAATTCTAACTTCAATGTTAAAAACAACATAGATTTAGTGGATAAATTAAGCACCTTGACTGACTTATATGATTTCAATTTGGTTAGTTTTGACATTACTTCCTTGTTTACAAAAGTTCCAGTTGATGATTTATTAAGCTTCTTATCTGAAGAACTTGTAAATTACGATTTACCATTGCCAGCTCTTACTATCATTAAACTTATTAAACCTCGTATTGTTGATGCAAAATTTGTGTTCAGTGACGAGTTTTACTCTCAGAAATTTGGAATGACAATGGGAAATCCTCTATCACCTGTTCCTAGTAATTTATACATGGATTTTTTTGAGACATTATTGCTTAACACAATCCTTCCTAATAGAATTAATTGGTATAGATATGTTGATGATATTTTGTGCCTTATGCCTAAGAATATAGACATAAACCATTTCCTTGTTAAATTAAATTGCTTAACTTATTCTATAAATTTTACTGTTGAGTTCGAAGTAAATAAATGATTGCCTTTCTTAGATGTTTTAATTATTAAGGGTAACAATGATTTTAAATTTAAAATTTACAGAAAACCAGCAAATAACTGTTCTTATGTACATTATTATTCTTCACATCAAGATAAAGTTAAACTGTAGGTAATGTTATAAATTTTTTGAGAGCCTTACATATTTGTAGTTTAGAGTTCATAGATGATGAAATCTCCAAAATTTTTGAAATAGCTAATGATCTAAAATACCCAAGAAACTTAATTGATAAATCCTTTAACATTTCCAGAAATACGTTTTTCAGTTCAAAAAGGGACAACCAATCTTATTCCACTAAAAATATGTAGGTTAACCCTTACCATGAAAATTTGGTTGATATGACTTCCCTTCTTAAGATTTTTAATATCAAAGTTGTGTTTAAAAATCCTGATACAGTAAAAAAAACTTTTGATATAATGTTCCCCACAAAATGCTGATGGGAGTGTCTATAAGATTCCTTTTAAAATATACGAAAAAGTTTATTATGGTCAAACTGGTAAAAGTCTTGAACTAAGATTAAAACAACATCAATATAGCATTAGAACTGGAGAAGATTCAAGTGCTATATTTATTCATGAGAGATTTTAACCATCCAATTGATTTTCAAAAGGCTGAGAAAGTTGTATCAAGCAAGTCCATGGTTGACAGGAATATAATAATATCATGTTTCATAAAAAAACACTTTTGAAAATAACATGAATATTTCTTTTGTTTTATATAAATTTCATTAATTTATAAATAATAAAATTTGTGAAGAATTTAATGATTCATTAAACAAGTAAAAACAAAATCTTAATGATTGAGTTGAGTATCAGTTGCATTTCACAGAGTCGGTTGTTGTCACGCGACTGTGTGGTGTAGTCTTGTTGTTGTGACGTGACTGATGTGTACTCTTGCCCTTATATGTCTTCCCGTTGATGTTTTGATTTTTATGGTTCCTTGATAATGTGAAAAGTCACGAATGCGCTTGGAATTTCGTTTTTTTTCACTGTGCCTGTTCTCCATATTGTGATATCATCTATTTACTGTGACTTTACTGCATCTCTCTCTCTATCTCTTTATATATATATATATATATATATATATATATATATATATATATATATATATATATATATATATATATATATATATATATATATATCTTTCTTTCTTTTTTTTTCTTTTTTTTTCAACAGGTCTGCCGTTTCCCACCAAGGTGGGGTGGCCCAAAGAGAAAAACAAAAGTTTCTCTTTTTAACTTTAGTAATATATACAGGAGAAGGGGTTACTAGCCCCTTGCTCCCGGCATTTTAGTCGACTCTTACGACACGCATGGCTTACGGCGGAAGAATTCTGTTCCACTTCCCCATGGTGATAAGAGGAAATAAGAACAAGAACTAGTAAGAAAATATAAGAAAACCCAGAGGGGTGTGTATATGTTTGCACATGAATGTGTAGTGTGACCTAAGTGTAAGTAGAAGTAACAAGACATACCTGAAATCTTGCATGTTTATGAGACAGAAAGAAGACACCAGCAATCCTACCATCATGTAAAACGATTACAGGCTTTTGGTTTACACTCACTTGGCAGGACGGTAGTACCTCCCTGGGCAGTTGCTGTCTACCAACCTACTACCTAGATATATATATATAAATATATATATATATATATATATATATATATATATATATATATATATATATATATATATATATATATATATTTATATATATATATATATATATATATATATATATATATATATATATATATATATATATATATATATATATATATATATATATATATATATATATATATATATATATATATGTACTACCAAATTTTGAGAGCAGCTTTAGTACACAGTCTCTCAGCTTGGGAATCTATTCTTGCAGACCAATTTCCAGAAACTCTTCTGATTTTTTTCCTTGCAAGAAGCAATAGGTGGGATCGTAGTTCACACAGTTCAAGTTGAAGTTCTGATAACTGTGTCTCTACATTAACTTCCATGGGGTTGTTAAAAGAATTGATTTCAGTTTTTGAAAGTCTCTAAATTTTTTCTCAAACTCACTGGATAAAATTTCATTTTTTCCTGACAAAGCACTCTTAATATTAGTGCTTGTGGGCCACAAAAATTCAACCTGCAGGCCGCTAGGCCTACGGGTTAGACCTACAGTCCCGTAGTTTGACCACCCTGTAAGTAATTAAATGAAAGTCTTGTAGGATGTTAATTGAAAGTAAGAACTCGGTACTTATCAATGTGACAGTTGTGGCAATAAACTGCACATTACTTAAGGGGTAACATGTATTGAGCTTTCAATCAACTCGAAAAATAAGTCAAAGTTTTTTTCATTTTGATATTGACATAAGTGGTAACCCTGAATGGATCAATCTACACTACAATAACGGGAATACGTTAGCTCAATATTAAAACTAGATTAATTTCAGTCATTGCACGATACGAGATATACCTCTATCTCAATGCATGTAGAAGGAAAATTGTAGGATTGTTATAAAATATTATTGAAGAAAAAATAAACATATGTGTAAGTGTGTGTTTGCCTGTTCATGCTTATGTATACCTGTGTGTATGCAGAACAACGGCTGTGAAAAAATATTTTTTTCAGAGTGGTTTTTCCGCGTATTGTGATATCACTTGTTTACTGTGACCTTATTGCACCTGTGTGCATGTACACGTTTTCACGTGTATACACGTGTGTATGTACACGTTTTCACGTGTATATATGTGTGTATGTACACGTTTTCACGTGTATATATGTATGTACACGTTTTCACGTGTATATATGTATGTACACGTTTTCATATGTACATATCAGTATGTATATATGAGTGCATAAATTAATGTATAGACATCTATAAACTTTTTATATGTGCAGATTTTCCTAATGTATTTAAATACGTATGAATATGTATAACTGAGTACCCACCTACAAATGTTATCATATAAATCGTGACGAGGGTCGTGTCTTAGGTCTTGGCACAATCTCTTCTCCAGTTGTTACTGGGTTCACTTTCTCGCTGCGTCGACAATCATACCATGATCCTTAAATCTTCATATATATCATGTTTCTTCCGCTTCATTGTCCTGGTCGTACACTTTTTGCCTTCTCTAAGTCTGAAGGAATACTTCCTAAGATTCCTGTGATTCATTTGCACATTCAGCTTCCAGCTGTTCCCTCATGGTGCTGTTTACCCTTTCTCGAATATCTTTACCAGCCACCTTGCCAGTTTTTGTTTTCAATATTTTGTACATTGTTTTCGTATCACCCCAAGTCCTTTTTCCTCCATTGTCATCACGCTTAGCTCCGTTTATATCTCCTCATTGAACATACTCCTTAGCTTCATGCCTAGATTATTTCCTCTGTCCATTACTTTCTGGACTCGTTTGACAAATTATGGGTTCCATATTTATGCTGCATACTCCGATGTGGATCTGATGTGTGCAGTATACAGTATCGTAAATTAATACTTGCTTGGGTTTCTGATAGCTGATTTTAATTTTTTTTTTTTTTTTTATATTTTATTGAAACACAAGTATAACATATACAAAACTCTTAAATACAAGAGAAAATATACAATAAAGCGATAACGTAAGGCAAAACCATCATCCCAAATACTGTGTACAAGACATACATTTTACAGTCAATATCATTACAACAACTCAACACAACCACACACTAACTAAAGAGCAGATATACAATGCGCTCTACACAAACCTACACCACTGAGAGCACACCCTTTCACACTATATACATTATGAGAACCCCATAGGGTCTCGAGACCAGCTCGGCCATATCACAAAAGTTACAAGTGATACATCAATACTAAACCACACATCAAAACCCCAACAGGACAATGTAAATGCCCTTCCACACACTACGTGCATACAAACACATACAACAATACAGTGATACCCCCTAAGCTAACCAACCCCGATCCCTCACGCACAATCACACGAGCTCCAACAACCGCAGTCAATGCCTCACAATACCCCCACGGGAGACCAGCCTGTCGGATACCCCTGACACTCACAAGGACCACAAGACCCCCATGGTGAAATCCCTGTAACCCACAGGAAAATCCCTCACCCACCTTCCCCATAGAGGTCCCTATTTCGGCACTTCGTTCTATAAAACCCTGCCGCCAGTGACATCCGTCGTTTACTAACCCCTTTATCCTTCATAGCCCATGAAATGAAAACAAAATCTGCCATTACATACGCCACTGCCCTCTGAACCTCCACCCCACTCCTCCCACATCCAAACTAAGTGCCCTCAACACTGACAATCACCCCCACTAAGCAAATCACACGTCCCAACCATTCCCTCACAACACCCAAACGCTCACAAAAATATACACTATGAAACGCAGTGTCATCCTCCCCACAAGCTTGACACATCCCATCTACCCTAAGACCTCTGTTACGTAAAACTACCCCTGACGGTAAAATCCCATGAAGAAACCGGAAAAATACCTCCCGCACACATGGACGAAGCTGCAATCTCCTTAACCTCCCCCAAATATCCTTCCAAGCATACAGAGGGTACACCCCTTCCACCCCTGCCACCTCCCGAGACCGCACCGCCTTCTCAAGAGTCCTGACCCTCATATGTGAAGGATCTCTAACAATAAGTAGGACCCGTAACATGTCCTCAACATCCCCTTAAACCCCTCCCTCCCCACCACCTCCTTATATCCTCATGCAGAAGCCCTATCCCTCCCCCATCCCCAACCACCCTCAGGTAACCCCGCTTCACATAAACACTCTTCAATCTGCATTCCAATGGAATCAACCCTAGCCCTCCCTGGCGTAACGGGAGAGTAACCACCCCCCTTCGTAACCAATCACAACCCGATCCCCAAATAAAACGAAAAACCCTACGCAACAACTTCTGAACGTCCCCCTGCCCCAACGGGTACAATGCCGCCACATGCCATATTTTACTATATAGCAACACGTTAACCACTATTACCCGTTGGTGCAGCGTAAGATGTGACGGCCTCAAACCATCTAATCTACCCAACACCCTCTGTACTACACCCTCCGAATTAACCACCCTCGCTTCCCTCGCATCCCTCATATACACCACACCACAAATCTTCACCCGATCCACTAAACACCACCTTCCACAAGAACTCCGCCCACCATCCTCCCAGTCCCCGAATCTCATGAATTTCGACTTATCCTCATTTACATTCATACCCGTCGCTTCCCCAAAAACCTCAATGACCCTGCCCACACGCTCTAATCCCCCCCCTCTCCACAAGAATCGTCGTGCCATCCACATAGCCCACTATACCAGGATTCCCAACACCCAGATCCCCCTTTCCCTGCCCCCGAACAGACGCTTCTACAGCCCTATAAAATGGGTCCTGCAGGCATGCGAACAACAATTGAGACAGTGGGCAACCCAGACGTAAACCCCTTCCCATCCTGACACGCTGCCCCACCCTCTCATTCAACTGCACACACATACTTGCTCCCCAGTACAAAGTACGTGCACTTACCAAACCCCTGCCACCTCATAATGCTCCACAACGCTTCACGTTCCACACTATCATACGCTGCTCTCCAATCCAGTGCTAACACCCCCCTCCCTCCTTCTGCCTACTCTCAATAAACCCCCGAATAACCCCATGCCCCACGTACATAGACCTTCCCGGCACCCCATATTGACTCCCAACAATAACCTTATCTAAGACCCTTTTCAATCGATTGCCTAATATTTTCGCAAATAACTTATAGTCCGCGCACATAAGGGAAATAGTCCTATAGTCCCTCACCGTCGTCTGACTAGTCCCCTTTGGCACCATAACCACAATAGCCGTAGACTGTGAATCCCCCAAGACATCCCCCTTCTTCATGACATTTAACAACTGCACTAAAAACCCCTTTAAAAAACCCCAATGCTGTATATAAAAATCACTTGGTAATCCGTCTATCCCTGGCGCCTTACCCCTGCTCATACCCATCAAGGCCGTCCACACTTCATCCTCCACTATATCACCACTCAACCCCTCCCTATCCCCCCTCTCAAGTCCACATTGCACCCAACCACCCATATCCCTTAAAGCCTCCTCCTGCACCCCTCCGCTCCTCATATACGACCCATACCACCCATCCACATACCGTCCCATGCCCTCTGTCATAACCAACTCTTGCCCCACCCTATACCCTCCCAAGTCCTCATGCACACACAACCTTACAATTTCTGTCGCTCGACGCCTACATGCCTGCCCTCGCAGGACACATGCCGACGGCTTGTCACCCCATACCACCTCCTCTAACCCACCCGCCACCCTTGCAGCATCAAACCTTTCATTTTGCAAAACCCAAATTTTATCTTTCAACCCCTCTATTTCCACAACAGGGTAACCCGCACTCCCACATCCTCTCCCATAACAATCCCTTAACTGTCCCTCCAAATACCTAATAAGTCCATACGCAAACTGATTATCCTCCCTCCCCCGTCTAACATAGAAGTCCCTTATCTTGCCCTTAGCCACATTGTCCCACCAGAGCAACAAATCCCCATCCACATGCACCTCGGACCACAACCTGTCCCACAAACCCCCAAACGCATCCCTCCCCATTCCCTCTTGAAGCAACCGGACATTTAATTTCCAATAACTCCCGTACCTGCGAGGCAACCCCTCCCACCCCAAATCCACCAAAACCCCCCTGTGGTCCGAAAAAACCACATCCAACACACACACCCTCCTCACTTCCGCTCTCCTAGTCACATATAACCGATCCAGCCAAGCAGCATAACCTCTCCTCACAAACGTGTGCTCCACGTCCCATGCAGCACCCCCCCCCACATCCACCAACCCCACACCATGTAACAGATCCCCCAGCAAAACTGAACAATACCCCGCCCCCCTCGGTTCCACGTCTCTACGACGTGTCACACAGTTCCAATCACCACCCACCACCGCAATCGCAGGTAGCGATCGTAGGTGATAAACTAACACATCCCTCACAAAATCAGTCTTTACCCTACCATCCGCCTCCGCCGGACCATAAATACACACAAAGGACACCCGATCCCTCCCCCATGATCCATCCACCCGTATGACCCGCCCCTCCCCTCCCTCCTCACTGTGATGGACAACAAACGGGCTAGTCTCCCTAATTAATATCGCCACACCCCCTTTCAATCTCAAGGAGTGTGCAGCGTAAACAGTGTATCCTTCAATCAGTAACTGACAACCATACTTGTGGTTATGTTCCTGTACAAAAACCACGTCTATACCATACCTCACCAAATACTCACGAAACCATTCACGCTTCATCTTATCACACACACCATTAATATTCACGGTAAAGCACTTGAAACCGACAGAGGGGTTTTCCTTAGGCACTGGCACTTGCCGATCCCTTTCCCCGAGTGCCACCACGGTCACTCCCAGAGTCTCGGGAACCACCTTTCAAGAGTCTCTGTCCCTTGGGACCTCCAACATCACCCCTCGCTACATCAGCCTACATCTTCTTACCCGGACGTTGCGCCGGTGTGAGCACGTCGTCCGTATCAGACTGGGCCGCTCTCTTCCGTGACGCACTTTCTTCCTCCATACCCACCTCCTGGAGGCCATCAAGTGCACCTCCGCCTCCACGTGAAGCAGCCGTCCTGCGGCCGAGGCACTAGCCCCAGGGAGGCCACCCACCTCAGCTTCCCTGTCCCCGCTGACTCCAAGGCAGCTGCAGGTTCGTCCACACACACCTGACCTGGGGTGCCCAAAAGGTCCTGCAACACCGTAGCAAACGCCTCCTCTGCTACCCTCTCATCAGCCGCCGATACTCCTCCCACGGCTCCAGGCTCCTGGACAGATGATTCCGGTACCCCTGGTAAGGTCGCACATCCATCCTCCAAAGATTCTGACCTGTCCACCTCAGCACTCCAACTTGCCCCCGACATAGGGTTGTCCGACCCACGCTCCTCCGTACGCTGCACCGAAGACTCTCGTTGATGTCCAACATCCTTTGGGCCCGTCCTTTTACCACACTGCACAGCCATATGGTCATAGGCCCCACACAACCTGCATGTACGACGTTGCCCCGCATAGGTAACTATGACTTGAGTCCTGAAGTCCTCCAACAGTATGTAGGAAGGGATGGGATGGCGTAACGTCATTTTTAACGTAAACATTCCCTCCAGCAGACCTTGAAACATCCCTTCCGACCACCTGCCCACCGTCGCCGTATGAACAGTTCCATATCTCTCAAAAACTGTTCTCAAATCAGCCTCCGTCGCCTCAAATGGGCAATTACGGACCTTGACCCAAACGTAGTACCTGGATACGTCGTGAAGACACACCGTTACTGCCGAATTCGCATCCACAGGTACTTCCTGAAACCTGGCGACAATCCTCTCATACACATCGGCAGTGGGAAGCTTAACGAAGAATCTATATGCACCATTTATGGCCACACCACACAAATCGTCATTCTCCAATCCGTAGACGTCGCGTACAATGGTAGTCAGTAGAACAGAAGCATTCTGGCCCGACACAGCCCCACGAATCATCTGGATACACACAGTGTTAACTCGGCGACGACCCAACTGCGCCATGTTGTGAAAACAACGAGGGTCGTGTCTTAGGTCTTGGCACAATCTCTTCTCCAGTTGTTACTGGGTTCACTTTCTCGCTGCGTCGACAATCATACCATGATCCTTAAATCTTCATATATATCATGTTTCTTCCGCTTCATTGTCCTGGTCATACACTTTTTGCCTTCTCTAAGTCTGAAGGAATACTTCCTAAGATTCCTGTGATTCATTTGCACATTCAGCTTCCAGCTGTTCCCTTATGGTGCTGTTTACCCTTTCTCGAATATCTTTACCAGCCACCTTGCCAGTTTTTGTTTTCAATATTTTGTACATTGTTTTCGTATCACCCCAAGTCCTTTTTCCTCCATTGTCATCACGCTTAGCTCCGTTTATATCTCCTCATTGAACATACTCCTTAGCTTCATGCCTAGATTATTTCCTCTGTCCATTACTTTCTGGACTCGTTTGACAAATTATGGGTTCCATATTTATGCTGCATACTCCGATGTGGATCTGATGTGTGCAGTATACAGTATCGTAAATGAATACTTGCTTGGGTTTCTGATAGCTGATTTTAAATTAGCCAGACGCGCTGTACGGCTGATGTCTCAAGCAATATGTTTGGTACAATATGTGTGTTTATGTGTACATATACTTTCTCGTACAAATGTATATGTGCGTGTGGATGAAGACATGAGCACACAGGGAAGGTATGTTAAGCACTATCCAAGAATAAGGGATTGACAAATTTACTTACCTTTTCTCTAGCCTCAACAATGACCTTCATATATTTAAATTTCGAGTTCTGCTGTAACATCTGCCTTTCAACTTTCGTTCATGAATATGCATATCACTACCACCGTCACTATCGACACCATCTCAAATACTACCTCCAACGCCACCACAATCACTACCACCAACACCAGCACCGCTACTTCCATTATCACCATCACTACCACCACCAGCACCACCATCATCACTACTACCATCACTACCACAACCACCACGACCACTACCACAATACTACTACCACCATCACTATCACTACCACCATCACTACCACTACCACCATCACTACCACTACCACCATCCCTAACACCACCAGCACCACCACCATCACTACCACAACCACCACGATCACTACCACAACACCACTACCACCATCACTACCACTATCACAAACATCACCACTACTACCACCATCACTACCACTACCACCATCACTACCACTACAACCATCACTACCACCATCATCACCAATACCATTACCAGCACCATCACTACCACCTTCACTATCACCACCATCACCAATACCATTACCAGCACCATCACTACCACCTTCACTACCACCACCAATACCATTACTAGCACCATCACTACCACCTTCACTAACACCACCACCACAATCACTACAAACACCAAAACTACCACCATCACTGCCAGCATCAGTACCACCGCTACCAGCACCACTATTACTTACACCATTGAGACACTTATGCAACATATGGGAACCTTCATTAAGGAAACGTTTCGCCACACAGTGGCTTCATCAGTCCAATACAAAGCAGAAAGGTGTAAGGAGAGGAGGAGTTTCAGGTAATCAGTCCCTCAGCCTGGAGTCGATGTGTTCAGTCCATCAATCTTTGGACGAAGACCTACTTCGACTAGTGGATGATACCACTATGACCTCCTGCTTCGCCTCACCTGACTACAGTATATAAGCCACTTCTACAGCCCTATGCTGTACTTTCTACAAGATTGATGGACTGAACACATCGACTCCAGGCTGAGGGACTGATTACCTCAAACTCCTCTCCTTACACCTTTCTACTTTGTATTGGACTGATGAAGCCACTGTGACGAAACGTTTCCTTAATAAAGAGTAGGACCGAGTACACTCGGTCCTGAAAGCATGTTATTTGTGCATATCTTCCTACTCCCGCCGCGCATCTGGGTTTCCCATTCTCTATTTCTGACCAATCACAAGCCTTCTGTGAGTAGCTCCAGCTAAGTGGGGACAGTGTCTTTTCGCTTCCCATTGGTTGAGTGACCAAAATGTAAACACTTGTAGCTTTGCGTCGCCCAAAGCCGGATTTTTCCTCTACTGACAGTCATATACACTGTGATTATACTTTCTACAATGTTGATAAGTATTGATTGTTGTGTCCAGTGTGTAAATAAATAGCTTAGGCATATTTTTAGATATATATAAAGTGTTTGTGAAGCATAATATGAGTGCACCATGCAACTGAAAAAAGTGCAACGAAAAAGTACTGAGTTCATTCGCAATCGCTGCCAAGGTCCAATTTGAAATTTCAGTGAATAAATATTTATTTAAAAATTTATAATGTATATATGAATTCTGCAGTGGTCTGGGTGTGTACAGAACATTTTTATTTTCATTCCAGATCAATGAGAAATTATTTTACGGTGGTTCCTCCAAAGAGAAGTCCAAATATGTCTGCATTTTGGAGGAAAGTGACTCAGATCAAGAGCAAGATTACCTGGAATTGCTTGACAGTTGTGATGAATACTTGCCACCGAATGCACAGGTTTCAAGTGATGATGAGGAGGAAGAGAGGTCATCCAAAAAGCTTGCTGTTCAAGCTGAGGCTGACTGGAACAAGGTTGACATCGATAATGACCCTTTGAGTGTATACCAACATGAAAATCCTCTTGCAATTAGGTGTCCATTTAATTATTTTAGCCAGTGTTTTACTCCAAATATGATAGACAGCATCACATTTCAAGCAAATTTGTATGCCAAACAAAAAAAACATAGCTACTACTTTTGTAACCGATTCTGAAGAAATCATCAAGTTAATAGGTATTCTGTTGTTTATGGGTACTGGTTTATACCCATCCCTAGATGACTATTGGGCAAGTGCAACTAGGGTACCCCAGGTTACAGAAGTCATGTCATCTAAGAGGTTTAGGTTGCTTAGGCGTACAATTCATTTCAATGACAACAGCCAAAAGCATAAGGACAGATTCCACAAAGTAAGGCCTTATAACACTACACTAACTACTGCTTGCTTGAAAGTTGCAGCTACACCCAGGCAGTCTATTGATGAAGTTATGGTTGGTTTCAAGGGTAAAACTGCTGGAAACCTAAGGCAGTACATCAAAACCAAACCAGACAAGTGGGGATTCAAACTATTTTGTCATGCAAGTGAAGATGGAATCATACATGATATAATCATGTATGAAGGCAAAACAACTTTTGACAACCATCCCATAAAGCTGCCACATGAAGAAACTAAACTATCAATAAGTCAAAGATTGTTCTGGTACTTGCAACAATTCTCAACAAAAGCAAGACATCAGCAATCTATGCTGACAATTTATTTTCAAGTCTACCTTTGGTCAAGGTACTAAGAGATAAGTATAACTGCAGATACACTGGAACAGTACGTGAAAATATATGTGGTAAGCCAGAACTGATGCCTGTCAAACAAATGGAAAAGAACATAATGGCCAGGGGCACTTTTGACTTCAAAACCAATGATGGTATCCTTGTTGTAAGGTGGAAGGACAACAAAGCTGTCACTTTAGTGACAAATGATGTGGGAGTGCAACCTGTGACTCTTACTGAAAGATATAACTATGAATCTAGGACTAAAAACAACTTCCAGTGCCCTGCAGTCATCACGAACTATAATGCACTGTGTGGGAAAAGTCCATAGATAGGAGTAATGAAAGTGTGAATGTCTGTATGGTGATAGTTGTGGTGTCTGCTCGTCAAGGTAGGGTGAGTGTCTAGCTTCAGCTATTCCCCCCTCTCCCTCTTTCCACCCGGTGAGAGGTGAAGTGTGAGGCTTCGGCCAAGGGATTTGTCACTTGACTGGTCACTTCCAACACCATTGTAAGTCTTCACAGCTGCTTTTATCTTATTTTATTTAAGAGCTTCACTCTTAGTTTAGTTTGAGAACTTAATTATGCTCTGCCCTGTTTTGTTTTATTGTAAAGTATGTTTCAGTCTCACCATTTCTTTTAAATACCTTATACCTACTATGAGAGTGATTATTAGAGTGGTGAGTAATTATGTCTTGATCATTTTTTCAGCCGTATGTACCAGCTTGGGTCATCTGGCACACCGCCGAGGGTGTTAGAAGGAGCGTCTGCATTATTGCTGAGAGACGACATTTTATGACCTTCAACTGTGGTTCCACTAGAACCCAAACCACTTCACGTTACTCATAAGTGGACGACAACTGAGTCCTTTGGTATCGGTTTTCAACGGGGATTTGGAAACATCTGGCAACTAAGTTGTGGTGGAAACCTCCGTCGATCCGACAACAACAGAAGCAAGGAGTTCAGACACAAGCAACAGTTCAGAGCTTGTGTCAAGAACATCGACACGTTCATATACCAACGAACATCTGTATATATTAGCTGCTTTGAATTAAATTATTATTTATTTAATTTTTCATTTTGAACTTTCAGATAGGATTTTGATATTCATGGTTAAGTATTTATTATTTTCATAAACTTTCTACTTAAATAAAGTGCTTATTTTCATTGTTATTATTGTCTTTTTCTATTCTTATAATTTTCCTAAGGAGTTACAGCACATGCACACAGGGGAGGTATTGACAAAAGTAACATGTTGGTACATATGTACAAAACACCAATGAAATCCAAACGTTGGTACATGCGGCTGATTGCCTATGTTCTTGATCTTGCTGTTGTGAATGCATTGCTTCTTTACTGCCGTGATTGTCGGTCACTAACCACCAAATGCAAGCCACTGAAGCTATTCCGGCTTGAAATCTCTGTCACTGCAAGATTCAAATGACAAAAGATGAGACGCAGCAACATGAGAACAAGTCCAAGACCTTCATCAAGTAATTCCAGTGCTAATAGTGATGATACTAATTTGTCAACCTTGCAAATACCATCTACAATGAAGTACCAACGTACAAGAAGGCCTGATGACAGTGTGAGGTTTGATAAACTGCTAGGTCACTGACCAGTGCTAGGCAAGTTACTTACATGCAAGTATTGCAGCACAAAGAAAAATCATATCACATCCTCATTTTTCTGTGCCATATGCAAAGTCAATCTATGCATCAAGAAGGACAGAAATTGCTTCACAGCCTTTCACTGTAGCAATTAGTGATCTAGAATTATTGTTCCTTCTCAATAAATTCAGGAATATAGACTTGAAAGTTTTATCCCTTTGCAATGTGTCCATGTTGCTCTTTGGTTCATTATTATATTTTGTTTGGAAACAAGTTACATTTATGTTTTTGATATTGTTTATTTGTATAATAAAATAGAAAAATACTTATTGGGTGTTTTATTAACAATTGCAAATTTGCAACATTCAGACTTTGACACCCTTTACCGGGCGGGACCTATTACAATCGGTCTTCGAATATTGGCAATTGAACGAATTTTTTTTCTTCAGAATTCCATTTATTTGGCCTCATTTCTCTTACATTGAGATACTCTATCCACTCATAAGAAATACATTTCGAAATTCGCATTTTCCTAGGAATGCCCGGTAAAGAGATCGTCATCACCACTACTACCACCACCACCACCATCACTACTACCATCGAAACCACCATGATCACTACCACGACACTACTACCACTACCACCATTACTACTACCACCACCAGCCCCACCACCATCACTACCACAACCACCATGATCACTACCACAACACCACTACCACCATCACTACCACAAACACCACCACTACTACCACCATCACAAACACCACCACTACTACCACCATCACAAACACCACCACTACTACCACCATCACAAACACCACCACCACTACTACCACCATCACAAACACCACCACTACTACCACCATCACAAACACCACCACTACTACCACCATCACAAATACCACCACTACTACCACCATCACTACCACCATCACTACCAATACCACAAACACCACCACTACTACCAATACCAGTACCATCACTACCACCACCACTACCAGCGCCACCATCACTACCATCATCACCACTACTACCATCACTACCACCACCACAATCACTACCACCAACACCACTACCAGCACCACCATCACTGCCAGCATCAGTACCACCGCTACCAGCACCATTATTACTTTCACCATTGAGACACTTATGCAACATATGGGAACCTTTATGTTGCATCAGTGGAGGTACACCAGGAGTTTAGACACTATTCCAGTCTTTACACCCGCCTCCCCTGAGATTGTTTCTGTTTTCTTCCTTTGTAATTTGCGTTCGTCATTATTTTGGGGGTCGTATTAATGTGTGGTTAAGATATGTACCATTGCATAAGTTAAGCCCTGTAATTATTTGCCAGCGGTAAACAGAAATTCCTAGGTTAAGAATTTTAACTGCTTACCGCCTATAAATTACAGTTACCTAGATTAATCTATCTTACCTTCGTTATATGTTTAAGATTACACTTGTGGGTTATAGTCAATTTACAAATGGCTTTTCAGAGATAATAAAAGGTATTTTGCAAATAACAAATTCCGTTCATGAGCATTACAGTTCGAGAATACCAGTAGTGCTGGTAGAACACACGTTTCCACAACCAGGAGGTAAGTGCAAAATTACTGCCGATGATTACAGACTTTTGAAGAAGTTGAAGCATATAGACCGTAGCAGTTAGGGCTGAGGGTTGATGGTGTACATTTTGATTCAGATTTGAGTCAATATATTAAAAAGAAGTTTGTTACCCTCGAGACGCATTTGTCCATACCTAAATTTGTTGCTTGTTCTGGGGTGGGCTAATTAAAGTAACATTCGCCACCTGGCTCTTGCGGTGTACGGGTGTGCTGCGCTCAGCTCTGACCCCTGGTGGAGATTTTGTTCAACTTCGTTTTCTCCAACATGGCGGCGGCAGGCAGACGGCGAACCAATACTGTGTGTGTTGATATGGTGGTTTGAGCCTTGCAACCGGCGACAGTGGCTACTGTTTTGCCCATGATACTACAGGACATCTATGACATAGATACTGCTGATCTCTATGGTGTGGCATTAAATGGTGTGAACAGGGTCTTTGTAAAACTCCTCACAGCAACGGCGTACGAATGATTGATCGATAAACACTGGGATTTACACCGTCAACTCTTCGCTGCAAGTCCGACTTAAGGATGTGTCGTGGACTTACACCTGGGTCAAGGTACGGAATGTCCCATTTGAGGCGGACCATGTCGACATCAGCAAAGTCTTCAGTGCTTATGGGGCCGTACATATGAACACGACAGGGAGATGGTCTGAGGGGCCCCTGGAAGGCCTTCCAGAGAGCTCTTTTTTCTGAAGATGACGCTCTGCAATCCCATACCATCATACATTGTATTGTCTGAGTTTCATACGCAGGTGTATGTCACGTACATGGGGCAGAGGCATACGTGTCATATATGTGGCGCATACGAGCACATAGCGGCCGATTGCATGAGAAGAGGAGGGCAAAAAACAGCTATGGGATGGGTTGCAGCACGTGTAGGGGATGATGGTGGTGAGCAGGGAAAGGACCCACCTTTTCAACCGGAAGAGTGATCTACGAGACGGTGGAGTGACATAGTGGTGGGCTTAGATGAGCCCTGTGTCACATTGCCACAGGAGTCCCAGGTTGTGCAGCCTGAGACGGTGACAGAAGAGGAAGCGGCTTTGGGAGACGGCATGGAGGTGCCTTTGGAGGAGCTCTTGCAGGGACTTCTGAGTGAAACGTTGGCAGTGCCAAGTGAAGGTGATGGAGGGATTTTAAGGGTGGAGACGGGAGAGGTGACCGCCCCAGAGTGTGGCGGGTCGGGTTTCCCAACTTTAGTGAGTACGGTGATAAGTGCAGAGGTTCATCAGTGTGAAAGTAGTGAGAGTATGGATATGGTAAGTGGTTCCCGTAAGAGAGCGGGCACTATTTCTGAGAGTGAGGACACCTTGACACCTGCACAATGAACGTGTAAGTAACCTTTAGTGAAAGTGGCGCAGCCGGAGACGGTTTTGTCAAAGGGAAAAACGGGAGCTAGGGAAAGTCTAAATGGGGGGAAAACTGTAGCGAAGGGGGGTTAAAGGGGGTCTGCGGTGCCGCTTCCACAGAGGTCCAAAGGGAAACCAGCGCATTTATTTTCCAGTGTATAACGATTAATGTCAATGGGTTGCGGGCAGAGGTCAAGAGGAAGTGGGTTGAGGGGACTTTCAGACAACTTGGCGTGCAAGTGGGATTCATACAAGAGCATAACTATAGGTGTGGAAGTGAACTTCAGCTGAATGGGTATAATGTTTTTGTGGGGTCCTCGGGCCGTCTAAAGGGAGGGGTTGCTGTAGTTATAAAGGCGTCGAACCCTTTTACCTTACTCAGGTGGGAGGAGTGTGGAGGAGGTAGAGTGGTGAGGGTAGAGGGTGATTGGAGTGGTGTACGGGTAAGTTTTGTGGGGATATATATGCCTGCGGAACAATCGCAACAGGTGAAATGGGAGTTTGTGGATGATTACATGGTGTCAGCTTTGGCGGGTTTGGCAAAGGTAGCAATAGTAGGAGGGGATTTAGTTGCGTGATCCGTTATAAAGATGTAATACCTAAGGGGGCGGGTTGTGTTTTGGGGGATTTGAGGGACCTGTTAGGAAGTGCGGACCTACGCGACGTGGTGGGAGGTGGGGATTTGGTGCAATATACCTATGTGAGGAATGAATATAAGGCTCCGTTGGATAGGTTATATGTGGCAGGAGGGGTGGGGGTGGGACGAGTACAGACAGTGGATCTGGGGTTCTCAGATCACAGGGCAGTTATTGCAGATGTACAATGGGAGGGCGTGGTTAAAAGGTACATGGGGTATTGGAAATTGAATGCGGGTTTATTGGTGGGTGAAGATAGGAAGGCAGAATATGCGAGGTGGTGGGCGGATCTTTGGGAAGGTGTGAGGAGTGGTGTGGATTTAGTGCAGTGGTGGGAGGAGAGTGCCAAGGTGGGTATACGAAAGTCCTTTGTGAGGTTGGGAGGAGAGGAGAGGCGTTGGAAGTATGGGATGCAAAATTATCTAGAGGGATTATTAAATAATTGTTATGAAAGAGGAGGGGGGAAGAGGCGATGGAGATTTCCAATCTGAAAACTATGTTAAGGGATCTCCAGAATGAAAGGTTTAACGCTTTGAGGTTGAGAGCGGGCTTGGAAGATGTCCTGTGGGGAGACAGGCCGTCGAAGAATGTTTTGGGTAAATGTAGGTTTAGAAGGGATGCCATGACGGTGGATTGTGTGGAAGTGGAAGAGCCCTTTGAAAGTTATGCAAGAGGTCAGAGGCTATGATCTACAGAAGCGATAGGGGTGTGTGCAGATAAATAGTTTGAGAGACATATGTGTAGTGTACCAAGGTGCCCGGGGTTTAAGCTCAATCAGGGGAGGGGTAGTGGGGGTTTGGGGGAGCAAGACAGGGAACTTATGGGGGACGGATTACAGAGGGAGTTAATGGCTTGAGTAAAGGAAAGGCGCCCGGAGCTGATGAATTGTATGAAGCAAAGGGGGTTCATGGGACGGGG
Organism: Cherax destructor; assembly: GCA_009830355.1. Taxonomy (NCBI): domain Eukaryota; kingdom Metazoa; phylum Arthropoda; class Malacostraca; order Decapoda; family Parastacidae; genus Cherax; species Cherax destructor. The sequence continues at coordinate 43,669 of WNWK01014786.1, forward strand.
GCATGGCGTAGAGGTAGTGGTACTGGTTAACAAAGGAAAGGGGACGAGGGGTATGAGTAATTACAGACCAATAGTGTTGATGAATGCCGATTATAAGATTTTTGCAAAGGTATTGGGGAATAGAATTAAGCGTGTGATGTTAAGTGTGATTGCAGAGGGACAGTGTGGTATACCAGGGAGAAGCATGATAAGGGGGCATGAACGAATAAAAGAATATATAAAGGAGACTGTGGAAGGGGGGGTACTAGCACTGGATTGGCAGGGGGCATATGACAGTGTGGAGAGAGAGGCTTTGTATGAGATTCTGAGGTGGCAGGGGTTTGGTGAGGAGGTGGTTAATTGGGTGGAGTCTTTGTATAAGGGGGAGGGGGTTAGGGGGCAGGTTAACGGGAGATTAGGTAGGGTGGTTGGTATGGCGAGAGGCCTGAGGCAGGGTTGTCCCCTGTCCCAGATCCTCTTTGCCTGTATGCAGGACCCCTTTTATAGGCTGATTGATGGGAGGGTCGGACGAGGGCTGAGAAGGGGGGGTGAAGGACCATGTGTCATAGGGTACATGGATGACACCACTGTGTTGGTGAGTACGAGGGGGGTTTTGCGCAGGTAGCGGACATCATTAAGAGGTTTTGTACGGCTACGGGCATGAGAATCAACGGGGCGAAGTCTAGGTTATTGGAGGTGGGTAGGTGGAAAGGCGGAGGGTTGGGTGAGGAGTATAGGTGGATTGTAACTAACCAGATTAAGGTCTGTGGTGTAGTGTATCAGTGTGATGAAGTATTAGCGAGGAGGGTGAATTCGTGGAGGGTGGTTCAATTGGCATTAGATAGGCTGGGGGAATGGCAGGCAGGGGATCTTTCCCTACAGCAGCGGGTCATTGCAGTCAACTCAATGATATACAGTAGGTTATGGAATGTAGGGGTAATGTATCCGTTGCTGCAGGAGAATGTGCAACTTTTGGATAGGAGCATGTTTGGATATGTATGGGGCTATGGGAAGCATTGGTTAGGGAAGGGAATAGTATGGAATACAGTGGATTTGGGGGGTTTGGGTCTCATATGTGTTGCAAGAAGGTTGATGTGTTTGTATGTTAAGAGATGCATGGTGAGGTGGGAGGACCAGATGGCACTGGGGTGGGGTGGGTGGAGAGGGAGGCGCCGCGTTGGTGGGGGGGAGCGCTTTTGAGGCAGTGCTGGGATTTGTTGAGAAGTCTGGTGGTGATGCAGCAACCTCATACTTTGAAGGCGAGCGTGATGGAGAGGGTGGGAGGTGGGGGAATGGTGGTTGAGGGGGAGGCGACGTATCCCATGTATGATTGGGTTAAGACTTGGAAGGGGTTTAAAGGGTTGCATGTTCAATCAAGGGATAAAGAGTTGATGTACAGGTTTTTGCATGGAGTCGTGGCTTCGAAAGCTTTGCTGTACCGAATGGGTCTTGTGAGGGAGGGGTGCTGCAGTAGATGTGGTTTGGAAGAAACTAGTATGCATGCAGTTTGTTTTTGCGAATTTTTGGATATTATAAGAGTGTGGATAGCGCGGGGGTTGTTGTTGTTTTGAGGGCTATGTGTCTAGACATTGGGGGTGTAGCGTCACAGGTGAGACTTGGTATTTATTATTTGATGGCTGATTTTGTATGTGTGTCATGGCGACTGCGGGATAAGGGGGCCAGGGAACGGATCAAGGCAGTGGCTGGTGCTATATATAGGACTAAATGTAGAAATCAGGTAGTGTATGGGAAAAGGTGGGATAAGTCCTTTGTACAGGAGTATAGGATGATGACGTTGCGTGATTTATATAAGGCGTAGGTCGAGGGCTCGACGCAGGGAGGGGGGTTTGGTGAGGAGGGCGAGGAGTGGTCAGAGGGGATGGAGGGGGGTATTTGTGTGTGCTGTAAGGAATAGAGGTTATTTGTAGAAGGTGAAGGGGGTGGAGTGTGTTTTTTGGGAGGGAAGGAGGGTTTGTTTTTTCCCACCCTTGTTTCCATTTTTTTTTTTTTTGTTTAATTTCTTGTTAGTTAGGTGTTTTTGTCTGCTGAATATTGTGTGTACGGACTCAAGACGGGGGGGAGGGGGGTGGAGGGGGGGGATCTCGTTGTTGTAGGGTGTCAGGGGGATAGCGTTGGTTTTCCTTTGGGTAGACGTTGGGTGTTAAAGGTGTCGTGTGCTTGGAGTGAATGAGTGTGGTGCGTTTTTCCTGTTTTTTCAGACAGGAAAGAACCAGGTTTTTTTTCCCAGAATTTTTTTTCTGTTTCATGCAAAGGTTTTTTTCCCCCTTTTTATACTTACACTGATTGTGACAGTGTAACTGAAATGTGTGTTGACAACAAAGTTTTGGTTTAACTGCATGAATGTTGGTGCGCGTGAGAGGCACGTATGGGGACCTGCACTAATGTAATGAGTCTAGTAAACGATCATATGTTTGTACACTATGTTATATGCATATCACGAGAGGTGGATACCTAGTGTTGAGGTATTGGACAGTTCCACCAGTTTTTTAGTGGCCCTTACCTGTATGTGCAGGTACAAGGTTTGGCAAGGATACCTATAGTTTTGGGCTGGGAATTGTACATCATGTAATATGTTAGGTTTTTGTTGATGTGTGAACCGCCATGCATATATGTGTGTGCCTTATTGCAGGTATTTAAAGGTCTTTAAGTACTACATTGACTTGACGGATATGCAATGATTTCTTAAGTTTATTATAAGTACATCTGTAAAATGTAACTAAATATTGGTTAGGATTTAATGACATTGTGATGTCATGATGTTAATGAAGTAGGTGATCAGTTCTAGATTGTAACTTGTCTTAAGATATTGTATAAATCCTTGTGTATATATTATGCTTGGTGCAAATGGCGAGGTGCGTTCATTTATATGTACTCTCTGTTTTTTGACAAAAATAGTCATAGTCATGCCTCAAGATGTAATTTAATTATATAATTAGGGCATTGTTTTGAGTTAGGAGGGGGATGTAGGTGGTCATGATATCATACAATGTAATAAAAGAAATGATGACTTCACATAAAAGGGGGGGGGGTGTCATTATGGATTGTTATCCATGTTGGGTTTTGAAATTATGTGATTGTGCACAAACTTGCATGGGATGGAAGTAAGGTCCGTGGAGGCCTGGGGTGCTATACCATTCTCATTTGTGGTTTTAGTATTATGTAGTTGTAAGGTAGGTATTAATGCCTTTAAGTATTGCTACTGTATATATTCATTGCACCACATGGGATGCTGAGAGGAGGAATTGTATATAGCTGTTTCCTGCTTTTGTGGGATGTATATTCAGAATATAAAAGGGATATATGGCATACACTGTTGTATGTGTTTTTTTTTATTGTAAGATTTACATAATGTATGTATATCACATGTATTTAAATAAAATATAATAAAAAAAATAAAGTCATAAGAAGTACAAATTAACGTTGCACTCTAACTCAAACACGACAATGACGGAGGAAACATAAGAAGGAACCGCTTCACCTCTAATGAAATTAAAGGTGTCAGTGTAAGCGCATATAAGGAACCGGAACAGAGCATAGAACGAATGTAAAATGACTGGTCAACTCCACAATGTAAATTGCATTGACGTGAAAAGCTGCCTAAACTTTCTAGATGGAAGATTGAAGTCAACAACATAAATTCTCCAATTTTCCAACGAATCTCAGATTTCATTAACTGTTTCTTTATTTGTAAATTTATTCCAACAAAGTTTAAATATATAGTGTATAATACATTACTCAAAATATATCACTCAAATGTATAAGGCATTCTTTATTTAATTAATATAAATTAATTTCACTATTTATTTAATTAAAGATACCAATTAAGAGTTATTCAGTTAAATATCAAAACATAACATCCGTTCCAACAAATATACCAGCATTAAAATTTTCAAACCGAGCAGATGAGTTATTCCCCAGTTATCCCAAGTATTCCAGCATTTCCAAGTAATCCATCTAAATTAGTATGTTGACAAATTAGTATGTTGACAAACTAAATTTATGAATACTATCCTGTCCACAAAAGACATCACCCATCAAAAAGACTTAACTCAAATTTATTTAACGCAGTTTAATGGGATACAAAAATCACACTTTTTTCATGTAAAACTGACAAGAGTGTATCCACACTCTTGACTTTCACTCTTGTCGGTCGTCGAATTATATGCTTTCTTTTTTTGAGACTTTGCAGCCATGCAGCAGATGGTTTGCAAGTTGTCAGAGCTTTCCCAGGAAGTTAGGAACAAGTTCTACAGCTTTGTGATAGGGCAGCTGTGTATCTCAATTATATCAACGATTTTGCCCAAATTATCGTCCACATGAACCTCTGAGAATATTCATAGCCATAATGGAAGACTAGATGTCATTGTTGTCATTGCAGTAGTACTCGTGACGCAAATATGCATAGTGCTGATGAACAATTAGTCAAGCTTCACTCTTCATTTTTTTAGAGTACTGATTAAAACGTTGCTACGTGAGTTATGTCCCTGTATCATTGACAACACTACCTTATTTAAAGATGTTTAGAGTGTAATCTTTGTGCCAGAAATCTTTATTGATTTTCAAATAATTCCGGAGGGAGACCGGATAAAGAGTAGTGATAATTACCTATGTGACATTATTCAAAGCATTATACAAGCCGGCTCTAATGGAAAAATTATATCAAACATCAATGATTATAAATTAATTAAAATTACACTAAAACATATACAGGAGAGATAAAAAAAAAAGCGAATAAGAAAAGCCAAAAGAGATTACGAAATTAAAGCTGCAATGGAATCAAAGACCATCCAAAAGGGTTTATCTCAGTTATATAAGATTAATGAAAAGACTGTATACTAAAATGTTACTCATGTCTGTTTCCCGTTAGTGACAAATGTGAACAATTTTCTAAACGTGGCCCACTGTTTTCACACATGAAGATGCAAAAGAAATCCTAGAAATAATTAATTATACAGGTCAGGTAAAAGAGAAAGTTATGCAAAATCAAACTTGGTCTACAGACAACTAGATAGAATAAAACCAACCAAACCTCATGTAGAGGTTAACCTGGATAGGTTGATGTTGTGGTTGAAAATGTGGCAGATACTCTTCAACGATTACCAGTGAAAGGTTCTAATCCTGGGAAAAGAAAATTACTCGGTATTTATAAGATAAATAATGCACATCTTAGTACAACTGAATATAACAAATATTTAGAAATCTCATATTATCAGAAATTTAAAGCCAGACCAACAGTGCATAAACTTTGAGAATAATGCTAAATTGCTTGCTTAATGTTAAGAAGTATAAATAATAGAAGTCCTCCTGTCATACTGTAGCTTTATTTATCTTTAGTAGAAACTCATTTAAATTAAACAAATCTGTTCTGGTCTCTATATTTCATGATGGACATAAATGCTCTGGAAAATATACAACGAACTGTGTCCTATCAGAAAACTTTCCTATGCAGATACTCTAAACTCTGAATTTACAATGGTTTTTATTTGGATAAATTAAGATTTAGAAAATGTATAGAGAAGCACATGTTTGGCCATAGAGCTGTGGAACAGACTCCCAAATAACGTCCCTGAATCGAGTACTTTGGGAAGCTCTCAATATATGTTTGACTAAAATGTCACACAGACTCTTTTGTGGAGTTCCTGTGCCAATGAAATGCCTTGCGAAAGGAAAACAGAGTAATTAAAGACTCTGCCCAGAACTGTGATTTTGAAGAACCCACTTTAGTTTGAAAGGCTTCCATGAAGATGACTGCAACTGGAAGCAGTTTCACGAAACAAACAGTGCTGGGATTGACCGCACACTGTCCATTGCTAGAAATCCTGCATCCAGTGACTACAAAACACTAGCTGTAGCTGCACTTTTATGCATCCGTTACACTACACATCATCTAAGTGATGATAAGAATGTATTTTATTTCGAGTAGCATGGATGCACATTTATATCTTAACAATCGACAGTACTTGAAGCTCTCAAATTTCTGAATATGATAATCACCCATAGCCTATCATGTTGTGCAAATAGGACAATATTGCAAGGTATTCAGGGTTAGGAACTTTGCCATGAGAAGATCAAAGCAGAGATTTTCAGGGATTGCCATGAATCAAAGCCATGAGCAGCTGAACAAAATATCAAAATGTTTTGTAGGAGTAACTGAACGAATACAAGATTTAGCATTTCTTCTTAAGTGGTACCTTGTTTGGATCATTGATAAGCCAATTGCTCCTGAACCTCGGGGAAAAATCCACCAACAAGAAGGAAAGGAAAGCAACATACTTTCTCACTCATTTGCAAAGCCTGGTTCATGTTATTCGCAGCTGTGAAAATTCTTTCATAGGAAAATAACATCTGGTAATGTTGCTTAAAATGAAAGAAAAAGGGAACACGTTGATATTGACGGAAGGGGAAGAAGGCATCATCAGCT
>WNWK01014787.1:0-50083 GCA_009830355.1 Cherax destructor
CATGATTCTTATATACTATGAACTAGTTTAACTTCATTCCTGACTTGCAAAAGTTACTGTACCTTATTATCAACAAAATTTATGCAACATCACTCATTACTGTGGGAGTAATTAATAGAATTCTGCATGACTGAAGTGAATTTACTTCATAAGTAATATAATATCAGAACTCTGGGGTAATTACATAAAAATAAAATATAAATTTTGGACGAGGTGGATGGATTAGAACGTCCTGTAACTTTATCTCTACAACACATTCATTCAGTATTTTGTATCACAAAGAGATATCAATTTTGTCAAGTGTTCTTCAACCATGAGGATATGTTAATATAGTGAACCTTCCTAGGGGTCACACCCTTTAGGCTGTTTTAGTGCCAGGCTTGCTAATGTAAAAAAAAAAAATTGTCACCTCTTTGTCACTCATTACAATACGTATTTACATTTATTTAAACAAGTTCCATAGAAACATAAACTGCTTATGTATGTTTAGATCATCTCCTGTTTTACTATAACCATACTAATAATAGCAAGATTTTATTATTATTATTCATATTTCATTGTCGTTTATTTATCTTATGAGCCTATGATATATTAATAAATTACAGTGGTACCTCAGTATACATCCACTTTGGAATAAGTCCAACTTGGTATACGTCCTGTTTGGACACAAAAATTTTTGTTTGGAATACGACTCACGTGCTAGAACTTGTATGGGTCAAAATGAGTCATGACACCGATCTTTTGAAAAACAAGACAGGAACGAGCCAAGAAAGTGAAGTGTTTAAAGCCAGTCATGGCTGGTTTGATAATTTTAAGAAGAGGACTGGCATTCACAGTGTTGTGAGGCATGGAGAGGGAACCAGTGCTGATAAAGATGCCGCCAATGATTTTGTTACAGAGTTTGGGGAATTTGTGGAGGCTGAGGGTTTTGCTCCCCAACAAGTTTTTAATTGTGACAAAACAGGCCTGTTTTGGAAGAAAATGCCTAACATGACCTATATTACACAAGAGTTGAAGTCAAACCTGGTGAGCTTCAACCAGGTCCAAATAGGAAAAAGAGAGAAAAGAGAAGGGGACTCTCCTTCCAAATAATAACATTTCCTCCTCCTCCCTTCTCAGCACTATCCTAGTAGGCACTCGACTCTTTTCAGCAAAGTAAAGAGGTTAAATTTGCATTTATTACATTTAATTCTTTTGTATTTATGTATTTTAGTATTATTTTAAGCAGTGTTTAAATTACATATTTTAGTATTAAGCAGTGTTTAAATTATTTTATACAACCCCATCAATGTATAATATGCCAATAACAATAGGATTTTTTTTCACGGGAACGGATTAATCGTTTTCCCTATATTTCTTAAGGGAAAATTCGTTTGTTATATGTCCTGTCTGGTATAAGTCCAAGGTCCTGGAATGGATTAAGGACGTATACCGAGGTACCACTATAATTATATTTTAATTTTCATGTTATATTTGCAATGTGAATAATGCTTTTATGTCTCTTTTTAAGTATATACAGCATAACATTACATACACTAAAATTAATGAGTTTCATTAGTGCATATGTTTTAGACTGATATGTATACATATGACTTGAAAAGTCTACTCTTAATTAAAGGTTTTTAAACACCTTTGTATATACAGTGTATGACTTACTAAGCCCTACATTCAGTTTGAGGAAACTAATAATTAATTTGTGCCAAAACCTTTTACAGAATGGCTGTTCAGAGAGCAAATACACTGTGTACAAGTAAGACTGAGACAAACTCACATCTCAACTTGGCAAAGAATGTCTTAAAATAATATTTATACAAGCAAAAATTAATAATAAACTTTGAATTTTTATATATTTTAAAATATTCTTATTATTTTGAGCATGCATAAATACTATTACTTTAAGGCATTTTTTCACTATAGCTCAGATCTCAAGTTCATCCTTACAGTGCACTGGAAGAGCTACATACAATTTAAGAGAAGTGATATATGGAATTATAGTGTTAATGACTACAGAGAGCTTATAGAAGGACTCTGCAATATTTGAAAGTGACTAAAACCCTAAGGCATCATGTGTCATAATGAACAGCTACTGAGTAAGTGTTGTTGGAATAAGCCTATCTACATATCGCTAATCGTGCGCTATTGCAAATGTTTTAAGGCAAGTTAATGTACAGTACTGGCTTATGAAGTGAAAATGAAATTACAAATACCTTGTCTTATGCTGTAACTATTATACTATATCTTTATGCTGTTGAATGCTGAAGAAAAGTGTTCATTACCAAATAGCTCTTATCATATAAAAACTTACTTGGTACCCAACTTCTATTTGCGATATTTTTCAACAATACAAATACATATTTTAACTTACTTTAAACACAGTTTAAATACTGTAAAAGTATTTCATTGTGTTGCATTTAAAATCTAGAATTTTTAGATAAATAAGTTTTTATAATATGAAGAGCAGAGAAAAAAAGATATTTTATTACAGAAATCAAATATAATACAGAATCTTAATAACAGTATGTGATACAATAGGTCACTAATCAAGCAAGCGAATATAATACAAGTGTAATAACATCCATGCAATTAAGTGATGCAAAAATGAAACTGAATGAAACTGATAAATTAGAATAAGGGAGGGGAGAGCTGGTATGATGTGAATGCTTTTTCAAAGTGATAAAATTTAGATTTTGGAGGCAGCATCAATTGGATTATTTCATATATATCTTGTCTATTCTGTTATGTGGAATTTAAAAATCCATTATAGAATGTTTTCAGGAAAACAAATTAAAATGACCTTATGCAACTGTCCTATTTGATGCCACTTTTTGGTAGACCAAATACATAATTCTAATCCTTTAAAGGATTGTTGCAAAGTTACACTCTGAAGGAAAACTTAGTTGTATTATGTCATAACATGAGTGTAAATTTTTGAGATTTTGTCCTTGACAATATTTTGGAGGTAGAAATTTTCAAGTTACTCGGATTTCACCCCATTATGACATTAGACCAGACACAGAGTAGGAATAAGGTAGGACCTAAATCATTTGTATAGTGCCATCATTTCTAAACAGCTCTTTCTATGTAGTATAAATTATTCAACAACTTAATATATTGAATCAAACATAAGACACTTGTCCAAAATATCTCTTCTGTTAATATGTTTTTGCAATACAGAGGCATACTGCTGGCAATGCTGAAAACATGTTCAGAGCAAGCTTTTATTGTGACAATGTTTTGCGTAGAATTTGATAAAGCCCTACAGAGAGAGAGAACCATCACAATAATCATCACAATAAAAACTTGTTCTGCACCTGTGTCTTTTCTGTTTAACTTTTATTGACATTTTCAGAAGAAAAAATAACACTATCTTTGCAATTCAATAAAGTTTCTTGAATAATTTTTTTGGCCAAAGATAAGACAGCAATAGGAATGCCAAAGCATTGAAAAATCACCTAAAAAAATTTTTTTTTAGTCTTACTTAAGCAAAATATCTTGCAGATAAGTTCGGGTGTAAATAGTAGTCAGTAACTTCATCAAAACACTGTAGAACATTGAGTAAACACACCTAATTTTTTCTTCTAGCAATTCTATTTTTGTGATCCATTCAAACTACTCTATCTCCACTCTCCCTGGAGATATATGTTATGAAAGAATTCTTACTAAAATATAAAATTATAATCATCAATGTATTAAAATCAAACATGCTCACATATGCCAATATAAATAAACTGTGCTTATTAAATCTACACCCCTTTTTGCATGCAGTGTATAAAAAACATCTTCAAATATTAAGCAAAATATATGAGCCCTGGTTAAAACAGTAAAGTTCTTGGTATTAAAGTCACCATGAAGTAATGAAGCTGATTATAAAGGTATAATGTACTAATTCTAGCAAGTCCTGTTAAATTATAGAGTATTATATCATTCTTTGTCATGATATCTATCCAGTTATTGTAACAGGAACATATATTTCTGCAGGTAAGAAAATGTTCACATTCTCCACTACACTATTTTTTCTTAATGTCAGAATGTTCCAAACTAACCCACAATTTGGAAAGGAACCTTTAGATGATGTTTTGGTCCATGCTAGACTATTATCAAAACAGTATATTATTATTATAATCACTTATACAGTGCATGGAAAATGGAGGCAATTAGGTTCGATCCAATGGGACAGGCTCAGTTCCCTGGATCAAGAGCATCAGCCATCACGGTACCTCCCTAGAGAGTACAATAATGGTAGAAGACAGACTGAAACATCATACAGAGTTTCCTCTCAATAATGCAGGCTAGGTGTAAACTGTTCCAGCTACTGTATTGTGACACTTTTCTGGACAAAATGTTAACACAAAAGAATCTTTTGACAGCTATCCTACTATACATTTACATAAATTTTACATATTTACTATGTTAAATTAATGCATGTATTCTAAGAAGGAATAACATGGAGATTGTAGAGCTTCCCAGAGCATATCAACTGATAAAATATTCTAAAAATTCCAACAGCATCTATGAGAAAGTCCCGAGAGATCTGATGTAATTTTTAACGATTTCCATTTTAGCTGTAGTAATCAAGAATATATATTTCGTGTAATGAAAAAATAAAACTTTATAGGATACCTTCAGCATAGAAATTTCGTAAGTGGGAACAATGAACAGCAATGTATGGGAATAAGAATTATCAGAGAACCCATCAATGTCACTATCAAAATAACTATACTATACTTTTTATAGCAGATGATAAAAGTGCAATGTTTACATAGCAAAACCAAAAACTGATAATTCTTTACACAAGTATCTGCACAACAGACTGATATTACCAGTGAATAGAATATGATATGTACATGGGGTACACAACAAAAATTAAGAATATGTAGATTCTTATTGTGTCACTCTGATTTAGCTAATGAGCCAGTTTGAAGCCTTCAGTTGTCACTGTAACTAAATAACTATACATCACACTTCCAATACTGTACTACGTGATTTATTTTGGCTCACAGTGCAATAAATATTCAGTTGTGTTGTCTTATCAAAATATTTCTTGATTTTGTAAAATCTGCTGCCAGTGTATTTTAGTGCTAATGACAATACCTACACACACACCTGCCAGTGTACTCTAATGCTAGATGGCAAAATATACACCTGCCAGTGCATTGTAATACAGTGGTATCTCGAGTTACGAGCTTAATTCGTTTCAGAAGGCTGTTTGAGTGCAGATGCCAAACGAATTTGTTCCCATAAGGAATAATGTAAATTAGATTAATCTGTTTCAGACCCCCAAAATTACACTTACAAAAGCACTTACAGAAATACACTTACATAATTGTTCGAGTCGGGAGCTGCTCATAAGTCGAGGTACCACTGTACTACTAGATGACAAAATACATACCTGCCTGTGCATTGTATGTTAGATGGCAAAATACACACCTGCCAGTGTATTTTAGTGCTGGATGATGAGATATATACCAGCTGGGGTTTAATATAGTGCTAGATGGTAAGATATACACCTGCCAATGCAATGCACTGCTAAATGACAGGAAAAATATATATACCTGCCAGAGTTTTGTGGTGCTAGATGACAAGATATAGAGCTACTGTAATAATAACTTTACATAAAATTACAAAAACAGCTGTGCAAAAGCAACACAGCAGCATTTGCACAAGTATATTTATAGTTTAAAATATCTAACATGATTAGCAATTTATGGAAGAGCAAGTCCTGTGTTAAGAATAAGTAACAATTTGAAATACAAGGTGGTACAGCCAATAATATAGATGGAAGAAACATAATAGCACTCAAAAGTTGTTGCTAAACCAAAAATATTATTTAAGAAGCTGTGCAATAAAAACAACAAGAATATAAAAGTGAGTAATGCCAGTGTTAACATTAAAATTAATTTGAGCATCTGATTCATTTGACTTCAAAAATTGCTGCTACATTTAATTGCTAATATGTACAGTGGTCCCTCGGTTTTCGTGCATCTCCAAACTCGAACATTTATGTAAGTGTATTTTCATAAGTGCTGTTGCAAGTGTATTTTTGGGGGTCTGAAATAGACTAACCTACGTGACATTATTTCTTAAGGAAGTAAATTCATTCGGTAATGGCACTTGAGCAGCATTCTGGAACGAATTTTCGGCAAAAACCGAGGGACCACTGTACTGTACTCTTGACAACAGGGCAATAAGGATTATAACACATTTAAATGTGTGTTAAGTAGAATAATAAATCTAGCTGAAGAATATTAATTGCAAACGATCTACTTTATCATATATCATATGGTGCACAACACTAAACTTGTCATGAATGATTCAAGTTTTTTCTAATTATCAGAAATGTTTCATTTAACAAGATATGGTCTTAAAGGGGAAATATCACAATCCTGCTCCATCATATACAACATGGAGTCAGTCTATGTTACCTTTGAATTCAAAGTACTACCTGTGTACTTTGATGGAGCAGGATTGTGAAATGAAACATTTCTGATCAATTAAAAAAACTTGTATCATTCATGACAGATTTGTGCACTATATAAGCCAAAATGTATGTAGAATTGTATACTATTTTACCCAAGAAGATATTTGTTTAACCATCAGCCACTTCCCATCAAGGTAGGGTGACCCAAAGAAAATACCTTCAATGAAAAATCACTTTCTAGCTATCTTTCTCAGATTGATAACATATATCTATAATCATATCTTGTATAGTATTTTTACTAAGGAAAATGTTTTTCATTGTGATAGGGAAAATTGTTGCCAAAATATATGAATAAAAGAACTGCTACTACTGTATAGCTGACAAGTTGAGTTAAATTTAGATTTAATACGAAACTGAAATGACTATTGCATATAAGATATGCTATAGAATTGTTCAAAAGCCTTTACACAAAACTACCAAAATCTCATTACTTGAAGAAATTAAAAAAAAATCAAAGCAGTAAATAATCAATGATTTTTTTTTAAACAGCTGCATTTATATTTTCAAGTAGCCTGTCTCAGCTGCAATTATCATTAAGAGAAAGGGGAATTTTTTATAATATAAAAGAAAATTGTGTTTCTTAGTTATTCTTAATTGCATATTAACAATTTTATGCTATAAAAAAGTTTGAAAATATCTACTATATAACACATACAGCATCTGAAAACTTAGATATTACTGTATGCTGTAATTATATACATTTACCTATTTATTTATATCACTGCCATTGAAAAAAAAAATAGACTACTAATATTCAATCACTAAAGGATTCTGTTTGTTCATTCATGTAAATTAAAATATAGTAAACCCTCACCATTTGCAATAACTGTTCTGTGAAAACAGCAAATAGCAAAAATTCAAAGCAAATTCAATGGGAAAGATGAAATTATTTAATTGGAGGATTTTCATGATCTGTTTTGAATTTCAAGATTGAGAGAGAGTATTGGCTGGTTTATTAATGACCCTCATGTAGTTGATAGACTTTAAATTTAAGGCTACATGTCACAGGTACCCCACCATAACAGCTACTCTAATCCCTAAAATAGGGATTAAAATAAATTCATTGTACATACAAAGATACATACCTCTTGATGTACATACCCTGTTGAGAGAAGAGGGACAGAGGATGGTTGGCCAGGCAAGAAGGCAGGAGGACCCACCTGCAGGAGGGAGGGAGGGCAAACCAGCCAGGTTGAGGGTTGAAGTAATGAGTGAAGGTTGAGTGTTCTACTGAGAGCTGAGGTTGAGGAAATATGTGAATGATTTGGAGAGTAGAAGTGTTTCTGCATTATGTAAAGACAATACATACCAAGTTCTGATAAGGATTATAGCTTGCCATATGATTTTGCATTAAAAAAATGAAATATGTTTGGTGAGGAGCAGGGTATTATGATTATATTGTACTGCATTTATTTAGCTATATGTATATGCATTATCTAATGAATTTACATTAAATCATTGTAAAAAAGTGCTTGAGGAGGAGATTTAACTTGGTCATCATCTCTGCATCAATAATAACAGATGCTGATAATATTCATAGCCATGCTGCACACAAACCACAGCAATTTGACAAATGCCATCACTCAATGAGAACTCTTGTGCTGAATATTACATAATTTATTGAGACAGTCAAGTAAAGAATTTTTAACAATAATTGTCCCCTAAAGGCGACAAGAATTGGGCCTGGCCTTCCCTTCCTTGGATGAACCCTTATTGCCTCCATTCTCCCAGGCACTGTATAACCCCCTAAAAGTTTAATGCTTCCCCTAAATACGTTAATAATTGTAGCTGTTTAATTATTGAATAATTATTATTTAACATTTATTAACTTGAATAGTTGTGTAGGCTTAGGTAAACTGTAGTACACTGAACTATGAAGGACTTTTGTTGACTTTTGATTGAAATACTGTACTTCAGTGCCTGGGCTGCAAGTGCTAAAATTTTGATAAAAAATAAACTGCAGTTCATTAAAACTGTGAATGAAAATCGTGGATCTGGCAATGGTTTACTGTACCATATAACAATTCCAATTTTTCTTTACTAGGTATTTATATACGTACAATAATGTATGGTATTACTAGTCCTCTGTTGATAACAAAGGCAACACTAACTAGTATTCAGTAAATCATGATGGTCCCTAAGCAAGTAATCCAGATAAATGTTGGATTATAAATAACCCTAAGAAATGAGACAGTTAAAAATTATTAAGCAATGGTTGAAAGATTGTAAAAATCTAGGACTGCATGAAACCACATGACAGCGATAAAAAGAGCCACTTAAAGATCAAGACAGTTTAAATCCATTTCTTAGACAGAAATTGTTTGCAACACTCAGTGGCTGAGGCCTTTGTTCATCATCAATATAAACTATGGGCTGTTAATAGATGAGACCAAGACTAGTCTCTACCAAACCACATACAAATACATAAAGGTGAAAAATAGAGGGGATGATAGCAAATTACACTTGCTTAGACAATAATGTTCATTACTGGCACCAACAGCTATGGGACATATAGAATAATTATCAGAGGTATAGAACTTCAGAATACTGTACCTGGTAAAATATCTTGAAGCACCAGATGGTTATTTCAAGGCTAGTGTTTGGTGGCTGCAAATTATTTTTAACTCCAGTAAAATTGTGAACTGCAAAAATAAGATTTTTTAAATCCTATATTGCATGTTTCTGGTTGTACAGTATACTTGCTATAGTTTAATAATATTGTGAAGCATACAATAAATGTTGAAATAATTAGTAAAAATTTAAATTAATAACCATTAAGTAGTAGATTGCCTTAATCATATCACTCATGGAAGCACTACTATGAAGGAAGTATTAAGTACAGTAACACTTATTTTACTGACAGTTCATCAACTACCTACCTTTGGAGGCCTGGTTGTGGACCAGGCCTACAAAGGTGGACCAGGCCACAGGGGATGGGAGGGAAGTCTCCCCAGAACAATCTCGAGGTAGACTTTTGCTGCAGCATCAACTGATATTTGCTGTTATACAGTAAGCACCTTTGCATTAACTTTTCATTAAATACCGCTTACCCATTCTCTCTTTCCTCTTACTTGCACTTTTTACCTGTATGTTTCATGTGAAACTCTCACTTATGTGCTTGCTAATTACAGTCTTCATTAAATGCACTGTATTCTTTCTTAATGAAAGCTTACAGTGCATCATTTTCATAACTGCTAAACCAGCATATTTTAAGTGCCCTATTAGTACTTTGTAACACTTTTGGCACTTGCAATGTCTTTAGATTATGCACATGGCCCAATTTTTCCCCCTCAAAAAAAAAAAAAAAAAAAAAAAAACATAAAACAGATCACTTTACTATATTCAATATAAAGGAAAGCTGCTTCCCCAACTCACCCTCCATTCTCTTAGTTCAGTAATCAAAAGGATTTACTCTTCTTCTGCTACAAACTAAGGAGGGTCTTTGACTTACCTCTTAGCTGTGTTCAACGTAGTATTAGTATGCAGGTAAAAAAACCATACCACGGGTGGGGTTCGAACCCGCGGTCAGAGTGTCTCAAAACTCCAGACCGTCGCATAAGCCACTGGGCCAGCTAGCTTCAATAAGATTCATCCAACTAGGTATATTTCTACACCAAAGGAAGGTTAGCATAGGCACCACTGTGTCCACAAATGCAAGTTTTTACAGATGAATCTCTCGCTAGCATGGCCGTGACGAACTCTAGCTCAAGTCCCCTTCAAAGCCGTCAACATGACTCACGAAATCGTAATGACACGATTGCAAACAAACCATACCACGGGTGGGGTTCGACCCACGGTCAGAGTCTCAAAACTCCAGACCGTCGCGTAAGCCACGTGAGTCATGTTGACGGCTTTAAAAAGGACTTGAGCTAGAGTTCGTCACGGCCATGCTAGCGAGAGATTCGTCTGTAAAAACTTGCATTTATGGACACAGTGGTGCCTATGCTAGCCTTCCTATGGTGTAGAAATATACCTAGTTGGATGAATCTTATTGAAGCTAGCTGGCCCAGTGGCTTACGCGACGGTCTGGAGTTTTAAGACTCTCTGACCGCGAGTTCGAACCCCACCCGTGGTATGGTTTGTTTGCAATCGTGTCATTATGATTTCGTGAGTCATATTAGTATGCAGGTAAGTGTACTATGTGTCTGACGTACTAGTACGCACAAGTTTTCGTGGCTTCACAAATGCCACCTGCCAATATTTTTGACCCCCAGCTTAACTGTTTGGGTCACCTACAACCTCTTCAAATTAACAGTAGACTTCAGCCAAAAAGACACTACTGTATGTAGATTTAACCTAGAATAACCATATAGTCAAAGAATGTGACTTCACATTCTTATGAGTAATACATCTTGAAACAACTGCAACATATGATTTCCTTGTAAAATGTTTCACAGTGGTCTTTAAGACAAAGATGTTTTGGACACAGATATTACATTATGTTGATAAGTCCCCTTGGACCTTTTCTGTTTGCAGATGGCACAACTTTAGTCATCTCCCACTCAAATCCAACTTCTCTTAATGACACTGTTAATGATGAGTTCCTAAAAATATCTACATGGATGACTACCAACAAACTCACCCTTAATACTGACAAAACCTACTACATGATGTTTGGATACAGAGCCTCAAATATGCAACTAAACATAATGACCAATGGTTCTCCTATTGTAAGACAGAGGGTAAATTCTTAGCTCTATACTTAGACTGAAACTTGAAATTTAATACACAGGGAGGTACTACTGTCCTGCCAAGCGAGTGTGAAGCAGAAACCTCTAATTGTTTTATATAATGGTAGGATTGCTGGTGTCTTTTTTCTGTCTCATAAACATGCAAGATTTCAGGTACATCTTGCTACTTCTACTTACACTTAGGTCACACTACACATTCATGTACAAGCATATATATATACACACCCCTCTGGGTTTTCTTCTATTTCCTTACTAGTTCTTGTTCTTATTTCCTCTTATCTCCATGGGGAAGTGGAACAGAATTCTTCCTCCGTAAGCCATGCGTGTCGTAAGAGGCGACTAAAATGCCGGGAGTAAGGGGCTAGTAACCCCTTCTCCTGTATATATTACTAAATGTAAAAGGAGAAACTTTCGTTTTTCCTTTTGGGCCACCTTGCCTCGGTGTGAAACGGCTGATGTGTTGAAAGCAATATACAGTGGACCCTTCAAAAT
This sequence comes from Cherax destructor, assembly GCA_009830355.1. Classification (NCBI taxonomy): domain Eukaryota; kingdom Metazoa; phylum Arthropoda; class Malacostraca; order Decapoda; family Parastacidae; genus Cherax; species Cherax destructor. The sequence continues at coordinate 11,662 of WNWK01014787.1, forward strand.
CGTCCACCTCCCAACTTGAACAGCCTTCTGGAACGAATTATGGCCGAAACTCGGGGTACCACTGTATATAATGTCAGATGAAAGCAGTAAAAAAATAAAAAAAAAATAATTACAGTGGAACCTCAATACTCGAACAGCTCCGTACTCGAACAATTCGGTATTCGAACACTTTGTTCGGTAAACAAATTGCTCGGTAGTTGACCGTTTGCTCGGTACTTAAGCAAACAAGAATGACCTGCCAGAATTTTGCTGTAAATTATTTCATGTTCCTTCGCATTTTTTGGTGTTTTTCATATTATTTGTTTAAATAAGTCACCATGAGGCCTAAGAGGGTTAGTGATAATAGCCAACTAAAAAGAAAATTGGTTGGGAAAAATTTGTTCGGTACTCAGACAGATTGGCACTTGAACAGCCTTCTGTAACGAATTAAGTTTGAATGCCGAGGTTGCAGTGTTCAGTCTCTCCTCACTTAGCGACATACTCATTTACTGACGGCTTGGACTTACGATGGGCTCTCTGACCAGTATTCATACCTAAATAATGTATATTAGAGCTGATTTCCTCTATTCTGTTTATTTCAATATACAGTGCACTACTGTATAAACATTTAAAAATATACCAGAAATGGTATAAATGGTGCAAAGGTGACATTAAAACAATAAGATGGTTGACACAAACTCACTACCATTACGTATAGTATACTCCTCACATAGCGACGAATTCGTTTACCGACGTGGTCTTAGGAACAAATCTCCGTCGTTAAGTGAGGAGAGGCTGTATATGCACCTGTTTGTTCTGCATATTACAAGTGGAGCAATGAAGGGCCAAGCATTTTCCCATGTTTATGTGCACCTTGAAACACATCTAACGTCATATGAAACCAGTGTACATAATGCTAAACACTGAAAAAAATAAAAGCTGAAAAGCAATCATAACTTGGCGTCAATAAATTGCAAAATGTGATGACAGTATCGCTGGCACATTTCTACCTCTTGTCGATGAGTGATCACTTTTTTTTGTCAACCTCAACATTCCATGAAATAATGAGTTATTATCAGAATCCACTTATTTTAATCTTTATTCATTTCATAAAAATGCACTCCTTCAATCTGTGAATTTTTTTTTTTAATTTATTTCCTGGGTATGCCTGGTCACAGACCAGGCTGCAGGGGCGTTGACCCCTGGAACTCTCTCCAGGTATATTCCATGTTAAAGGATTAAGAAAGACTAAGTTATAATGATCCATACTGTCCTACGAAGTTCAAAAGACATAGTTCGGACAATTTTTTTTTTTATATAGGCCAATATGCAGTTTCAAACATGTGACACACAGCCATCTTATCACACAACCATTATTATTATTTACTATAGGCTAAGTTTGTAATTAAAAATAACTCGTTTGTAAGTTGCAACACTGAGAACACATTCATTTGTAAGTTGCAACACTGGGAACACAATTCATTTGTAAGTTGAAACACTGGGAACCTTTACTCATTTGTGCAGTGGAACACTGGGAATGCAACTTGTTTGCAAGTCTAATCACCAAGAATGCAAATTGTTCATAAGATGAAACACTAGGAACAAAACTTGTTCATAAGTTTAACCACTAATAATGCAACTCCTTTGTAAGTTTAATTAAACACTAGAAAAGCAACTTGTTCGTAAGTCTGGCTGCCCTTTTCCCCTGTTCTGTTCTGTATGTTGTTAAAATCATATCTGTGCAAATAATAAAAATAACCAAAAACTTACAAAATTCTTTTATCTCCTACTTGGCTAAATGCTACAAATATCTGATAAATCTTTAGAAAAAGACAAACCTATCAGAGACAGGAAGACAGAAATATATAATTCATTAAGTAATATTTATTAATGTATTATGCATCATGTATTAGAGGAAACACACAAGTTTTTCAGGAGTGCAGATTTTGCATTATAACATTGTACGAAGGACTTTAACAATTTATCTCTACAAAATGAGTTGTGTAATAAATGTTAAATAAGATATTAAAAAAAATTCAGCCACTGAACCCATGTTTAGATATGAAAAAGACCTCCAAACCTGATGTGAAATAACAGCCCTAGAGGCACTTATTTTTTTACAAAGGATACAACTATATTTTTTTAGATGTAAGTCTGAGAAGGTATGTAATGTAATGAAGAATATCCAGTATTATTTTGTACTGGTACATGACTAGGAGGATAGACTACTATTTTTTAAAGTATCATGACAGCACTGCCCGATGTACAGGAGCTAATATAGCGGTAAGATAAACAAATAAATATAAACTTAAAAAATGGTTCATTATCTATACGAAGTTTGTACATGCTTTTCTTAAAAAGCATGAACATTTGTTCAACTAGTGTAAAAAAATAGTCTACTTACAGGTATGGATATTCTGTAGATACAACAAAAATACTGTAAAAAGATGGATGGATTATGATTACATTTATGGGAAGGGGCATTAAATCGATATGGGTCCCACATTGCCTGGAAAAATGGGAGGTAATCAAGTTCTATCCAAAGAAGGTGAGGTCAGGTCCAATTCCTTGGATTAAAAATCACCTCACCAGCATCAATGAACCTCCCTTGAGGAGCCATAATTATGGAAAATCCTACACTTGACACTGTTTTAAAAATATTTTCCAAGTACATATAATACAGTTAATACTGAGCTGGTCATAAAATATTTTGTTACTGTAGTTACCTAATGTTTCTGAATTCTTCATAGTGTGTGTAGTTGATCAGTAGCCTCGTATATCTTGGAAAGCAATGCTCTGACATAGGCAATGCTATGAAAGGGCTTGGGGGCTTCTGACCCCCCCCCACCAAATTTTCTCTACCTCCCTCCCTCCAAAGCTACCTCAATAAAAGTTGTGATAATAATAATAGTTGTCAAAACAAGTCTCCAACCAGATAGCCACCCCTAAGGCCCCCTCCCCCCAAGTATATTATTTAGTACTAAACTTGTCCCCCCATCACAAATTATGCAGCTGCCCATGCCCTGACAAGTTCTGATCAAAGAATGAGAGGGATGGGAGGAAGAGAGCATGTGTGTTGCTAAAGTTAAGCTTCCTTATAAGCCAATTTAAAAACTCTTTGACCTACATATGACAATATCATTCAATCCTTTGGGACTACAAACTGCACAATATGCTTGGAAACCAAGGTATCTGAAAGAGGCTGAAACTCATCATACAGAAAAAAGCAGACTTTAAAATTCAGTCAAATGGATTACTTTTGGAATATGGGACATGTCCCAGTTCAATCAATCAGAATTTTCTATAATTCAGACAAACACTACACAAGCATTGGATTTAAAAAAATGCATATGGCCGGATGGATAGGGAAGGAATGTGACAGATGTTGCAAATGTATGGAATAGGAAGTAAGATACTAAGTGCTATAAAGAGTTTTTATGAGGATAGTGAGGCTCAAGTTAGGGTGTGTAGGAGAGAGGGAGATTATTTTCGAGAGTCATGTTGACGGCTTTGAAGGGGGCTTGAGCTCGAGTTCGTCACGGCCATGCTAGCGGGAGATTCGTCTGTAAAAACTTGCATTTGTGGACACATTGGTGCCTATGCTAACCTTCCTATGGTGTAGAAATATACCTAGTTGGACGAATCTTATTGAAGCTAGCTGGCCCAGTGGCTTACGCGACGGTCTGGAGTTTCGAGACTCTCTGACCGCGAGTTCGAACCCCATGGATGTGTAACGTCACCATAGTTGTTTAACATATTTATAGATGGGGTTGTAAAAAAAGTAAATGCTCTGTGGGAAACGTCAGCCGTTTCCCACTGAGGCAGGGTGACCCAAAGAGAAAGAAAAAATTTTCATCATCATTCAACACTCACCATCATTCATACATAATGAATGTCTTTGCAGAGGCACTCAGATATGAGAGTTTAGATGTCACTCCAAACAGCCAATATCCCAAACCACTCCTTTAAAGTGCAGGCATTGTACTTTCCATTTCCAGAACTCTAAGTCCGGTTAAAATCTATAGTAACTGGTTTCCCCGAATCCCTTCAATAATATTACCCTGCTCACACTCCAACAGCTCGTCAGGTTCCAAAAACCATTCGTCTCCATTCACTCTAATAAAAGATCACTGAAAGCCTCACATGAGTAAACCTACAAGGAAAAAAAAAGGTAAAGAAATTAGTGAAAAATAAAAGACACCAAGCCAATACAATTTAAACCAACATTTACCATGTTATAAGTTTGTACTGTCAAGTCATAAGACAATTGGCCAGAGGGGCAAACACAAAGAAAATACACTAAATAAAAGAAATAGCATATTTTATACACAAACACCAAGGAAACAAAATGTATATATATGAAATGAACTTATAATTAAAGTACAGTATTAAAAAAAAATATACTTTGATACAAATTGAAGATTATACAAAATGATGAACATCAAGTTATAAATGGAACAGACAATGGTGAAGAAGCAGAAGAGTAAAAATGGAGTTCAGGGTGGCAGAAATCAAGGCCACAAGAAACTGGAGAAAAAAAAAAAAAACTTTTATCAAAAGTGGGTAGAGTTCTTAAAATGGGCCCCATGTCACTCATTAATACTTTCACATGTATTAACTCTTAAACTGTCCAAACGTAGATCTATATTTGTACTGCTAGCGCTCCAAACGTAGATCAACGTTTTATTTTTCCTGCCTCCAAATTTGGCACAAATGGCCTGAGATGCCTGGTCAGTATAGAATGGGTCTTAACACTCAGTGTGTGCAGTATTAAAAAAAATCTGGGACCACTTAGTACCTTGTGGGAGCACCAGTTCAATTGAGCGCCAGCTAGAGCAAATTGCGTGGCAAACACCAAGGATTCACTTTTGTCATGTTGTATTAACACTCCCCTTTTTAGAGGAAAGTGACGATGATCCCAAGTTTAGTGACTGTGAGATGGATGTGGCCACAAGTGATTGAGGAAATATAAAAAACCTTGATAATAACCCATGCGCAACATTTGTGCGACATCCTTTCATTTTTATACCACTGGTAGTGTCATCCTGCCAGTATGTCCTATAACCTATGCCCTAAGTAAAGAGAAACAATTCTGGAACATGTCTGTCTCTTCATCTGTATCTGTCTGTCTGTCTGTCTCTGTCTCTCACAGGGACACAAGTACAGTTATCATACATAGTGTAAATTACTTAGGATAACCCAAAAAATCCAGTGCTATACACTGTGCTTATAGATATAAGGCATAATACGTATGACTGGCAAGTAATACCATGTTCACTTGATCAGGAATCAGACGTGACTGCATCCTGTGTAATAACTGTTGGTTCATGAGCCGCTCTCTGAGACAGAGACAAGTAGACAGAAAGACAGACACACAGGCAAACAGAAAGACAGACACAGGCAGACAGAAAGGCAGACACACAGGCAAACAGAAAGGCAGACAGAAAGGCAGACACACAGGCAGACAGAAAGGCAGACAGAAACACAGACACACAGGCAGGCAGAAAGACACACACACACAGACAGAAAGACACACACACACAGACAGAAAGACACACACACAGGCAGACAGAAAGACACACACACAGAGGCAGACAGAAAGACACACACACAGAGGCAGACAGAAAGACACACACACAGAGGCAGACAAAGATACACACACAGAGGCAGACAGAAAGACACACACACAGAGGTAGACAGAAAGACACACACACAGAGGCAGACAGAAAGACAGATAAGCAGACAGAGCTAGACAGACAGACAAGTTTATGTGTAACAGTGAAAACAAACAAAGCCAGGGGTTCCCTGCAGCAATGCACGATCATCAAGTGTCAAACCACTGCTGCACTGTCAGCAGTTTAGTGACACTCAGTTTTTCACCATGCTTCAAGGAGTTTCATATATACTCCAGTGTGTCTAAAACATTGCTGGGACCTATAAATACTTTGTATATATTTCTAGACAATAGTAAATGACCAAGGCAGGTGAAAATGTTCACCTGTCAGTTTGTTTGTGACTATTTGAGTACAATTTCAGTACCTAATATTAGTGTCAGAACAAAGATTGGCTATGAAATCACAAGAACTACTATAAATTGTAATTCTCAGAACACAAAAATTATATAAAATAATATAAAAATGAGAAAAAAAGGTATATCAGCAACACCTTTGCAAGTGGCAGGACTCCATGTTGCCGTCAGGTGAGCTTCCTTGTTCTTGCGTGTGCATGAGTAGCAACTGTAGTCAGGCACAAAGTCTAGTTTGATCAGGGTTATAAGCAGTTTGAAATATTGGTTTGTTCAAAGGTATGGTAATTTAAAAAAAAAAAAAAAAAAAAAAAAATGTTATGCACCAATTTCTCTCCTTATATCTTATAAGGACATACCTAATTCATAACTTACATGCACATGTGAGTTATGAGTCAGGTATGTCCTAGACAAAGTACAATCATTAACACTTTCACTGTCAGTAGCCCCAAAATTAACAATGTTTAAAAAAAATATTTTCTTCTGAAATGGTAGAGAATCTTTTTCTAAAGGTAATAACACCAAAAAATAATAAATTTGATGGAAACCTTACAGAATCACGCAGATGCAAAAGTTAGCGGTCTAGATGCAATTTACGCATCAGCGATTTTGCCCAATTTGAGTCCCATTTTTAGTATCCCTTCCATTTTATTGATTTATCACAAGAAACCACTAATTCAACTATTAGAACTACTCTATAAGCTACAAAGAAGTTGAAAATTTGGCCAATTTCACACAAAATTAAGATTCCAATTTAAAAACCGAGTCAAAAATAGACAATGTAGACACTCCAGGCACTAAGCAATGCTTCCTCTGATTTATGAACATTTTGAATAAATCTAAGATTAACCTTATTTCTCAGATAAAAATATAATGAGGAATGATTTATGAACATTTTGAATAAATCTAAGATTAACCTTATTTCTCAGATAAAAATATAATGAGGAATGATTATTCATGATTTACAGCATCCCAATAATTGAATCAAACCAAGTAAAATACCATAAAACAGACCAGGAAAATTGTCAAAAATCGAATATTTTTGCTCTGATCCTGATTTCAAACTACAGTAGACCACCATTTAATTAACACAGTAGTTACATTCCTGAAAATGCCATGTTAGGTAAAAATCATGTTAGATGAACTGAAGAACTTATGGGAAAAATAGGGTTACGTTCCAAGAAGCCCCTAAAAAGCCAAACAACTTTTTTTTAGACCAACAGATCTTACAAAAATAAAAGTGAATATGTAATTGTAGTTCATTGTGTGATATATTACTGCTTAAGACTACAAATGCAATAGAAATACGTAATAGTATTTCTTACCTTAAATTGTGGGTAATGGTGATTGTGGAGAGTGGATATGCATGGTGTGGTCCTACTGGGCCGAGGTGGATGGTTGTTGGTTGTCGGCAGAAGTGGATGGTAGAGGTTCTGGTACTGAAGTCGATGGTTGTATTGGAGTGTGCATAAATTTTGTAATGGATCTCTGGGCTTTTTTACCCTGCAGTACATTATACAGTTGACAGTAAGGCATCATCAGCTGGTCTAGACCCCGTTTCAAAGCAATGCTTCCAGATTTGTCAGGGTCTTCAGTGAAAGTCTGCTAGCTTAGCAGCAACATGGAACTACTCATGTAACTGCTGCAATGTTAACTGGTTTTCTTCAGGCTCTTCTTCATCTTCTTCTGTTATCTCTCTCCCTTGTATCTGTGCATCAAGCTCTGCCAACATTTTCTCTGGACTCCTGTCTTCATCATCATCTTCTAAGAGCTCATTCACATCTTCAAAACCATCACCTGGTAATCTCCTTGCCAACTGAACAATTTCCTGAACCTGACTCTCAAGCAAGAAAAAAACAGTGAAAGAATTAACTACAGAAGGCCATAACTTTCCCCAGCCTGCATTTAATGTTGATTGGGGCACTTCATTCCATGCACTTCTAGCATAGCTGATAGCATCTGCAATGTTAAATTTATTCCAGAAGCTTGGTACTGCCAGGTTGGAGTCAAGAGTCCATTGATGAAACTAGTTTTTTCATAACTTTTTTTTGTGTAGTTACACTTGAATGACTTAACTCCCTGATCCAGCGGTTGAATTAGAGATGTTGTATTTGGCTCATCAGCATTAAACACTTGATGTGGCTCATAGCCACCCTCAGAAATAGTTTCCTGCAATTCAGCAGGGAAATTACTTGCTGCTGTATGATCAACTGAAGCACTTTCACCAGAAAACTTAATATTATGTAACTTATTATGAAACTTAAAGTTGTGGAACCAGCTTGTGATAAATACACACACTTTTATCAGGCTGGAGGCAGTGGAGATGTCATGTCTGAGGTCAATGTGTGGTGTGAATATAATGCAGAGAATTCGGAGTTTGGAAATTAGGAGGAGGTGCGGGATTACCAAAACGATTGTCCAGAGCTGAGGAGGGGTTGTTGAGATGGTTTGGACATGTAGAGAGAATGGAACGAGACAGAGTGACTTCGAGAGTGTATAAATCTGTAGTGGAGGGAAGGCGGGGTAGGGGCCGGCCTAGGAAAGGTTGGAGGGAGGGGGTAAAGGAAGTTTTGTGTGCGAGGGGCTTGGACTTCCAGCAAGCATGTGTGAGCGTATTTGATAGGAGTGAATGGAGGCATATGGTTTTTAATACTTGACGTGCTGTTGGAGTGTGAGCAAAGTAACATTTATGAAGGGATTCAGGGAAACCGGCAGGCCGGACTTGAGTTCTGGAGATGGGAAGTACAGTGCCGGCACTCTGAAGGAGGGGTGTTAATGTTGCAGTTTTATAACTGTAGTGTAAAGCACCCTTCTGGCAAGACAGTGATGGAGTGAATGATGATGAAAGTTTTTCTTTTTCGGGCCACCCTGCTTTGGTGGGAATCGGCGGTGTTAATAAAAAAAAAAAAAAAAAAATTTTATCAGGCCTTCCTTCCTTATCACACACTGCTTTAAACAACTGTAAGGCCTTTTCTCTAATTGAGATGAAATTAAGTGGTGCACCTTTCTTTGTCTTTTGTTCGATCCACTCAAGCAACAAGTTTTCTGTTTTATTTACTTGTTGGGGCCTACGTATCATTCTTTTCATGAGATGACATCTTGGGTTATTCATTACACAAGCTCGTATATTCGCCTCGCTCATTTTAATTGTACGAACTGACACTTCATTAAGGCCATAGGCCCTTATCCACCACACGTGGATAAACTTATCTAATATCTTAAGCTTATCTAATACAGTGGTACCCCGAGTTTCAGCCACCTCCCAACTCGAACAATTATGTAAGTGCTTTTGTAAGTGTATTTTTGGGGGTCTGAAACATACTAATCTAATTTACATTATTCCTTATGGGAAAAAATTCGTTCGGTAACGGCACTCAAACAGCCTTCTGGAACGAATTATGGCCGAAACTTGGGGTTCCACTGTATCTCGATTTTCTCCGTAATTCTTAGACTTGAACGCTTAAACCTTTTCTTGCAACTTTCAGTAACACTTGTATGTCTACTGGATGCCACAATTGCTCGGCAGATTTAAGAAATGGCAATTAAAATGCGTTTGTAAATAAACACAGCGAGCTTCCCGAGTAACGTCGTCCTACACACGTATGAACCGAACTGAAGGCTGGGAGAGTGGTGTGGGTAGGTGGGTGAGGGTGGCGGGGGATGGCGGTAGGTCTCCCCCATTGACTCGAATGGTTTAACCCACCGCCAATCACGTGGGCGACCACGTGCTCAAAAATTTTTCCCCTCCCGCGAATCGTGTTAAATTAATTTTACAAAGTATTAAATAAAATTGTGCCACAATTCTTTAATTGTGCTATACCCGAATTGTGCCAAATAAACTCGTATTAAATGACAGTCTACTGTACTTATGGTCCTGAAGCCAATCAAAACTATCTCTATTTCAGTAGTATGTCTTCTATCAACTTTCGTTTTTCCTTTTGGGCCACCCTGCCTCAGTGGGAAACGGCCGACGTGTTGAAAGAAAGAAAGTCTTCTATCAAATGGTGCCAAGAAACAGCTAACAAAACCATAAAACTATCCTAGTTGCTACTGTAAACCAAACACATGGCCAGAGGTTTGCTTTCCAATCATGCACCACGTGGTGCAGGATTGAAAGGCCAAAATATACTGCTCACAGCCTATTTGAGGAAGCTGAGCTCAAAATGTAAATCTATGTAAACAACCCTGGTGTAAATATAAGATCTACATACAAGATAATGAAAGGGTTAAGAACAAAAATTGTCTGAACAAAGGTGCCATTTGCATTCTGAGTTACATGTATGGATAGCTTATTGGCTAGTGTTAATGACTTTTGTAAAGTATTTATAATTATTTTAGGGTCAAAAATGTTTTTCTTGAAGTTTAAATTTTTCCCTTCAAGAGTAACATTTTCTAAGGACGAATATAAAGTTTCAGATTATAAGAAGAATCTGATTCTGAGCTTATGATATTCCACTGTACTTATTTGTGGCAAGGTAGAGGGGTAGAGCTAAGCTCATGGTGCCCTGTCTTCGGTATTTCATGACTTACATTTTTTCAAAAGTTTCCAGTAGTTGTACCACTTACTGCCTCCTCTTGTAACTCATTCCAGTGTTCTACTACTCTGTATTAGTTTTAAGTATGTATGTACATGAACTCAGATTAAGTTATAATAAACAACTGTCAATGAATAAACAGAAGGATGGATGAGGGGATCGAACCACGGTCCATAAATTGATAGTCCGACGTCCATCTTTCTGTTCATTCATGTACGTACATCATTAAAGCAAACTTGGGTTACACATTAGATGTGCACATATGATAGTCATGGTAAGCAACATTAATCTGACCAGTAACTGGATAGGTGACTGTGATCACTGCCTTGTCCTTGGTTAAGAGGATTTCAATAAACATCAGACACTCTTCCTGACAGGGTATACCCATACCCACATAAAAAAGGAATTCAATATTTTTCAATATATAAATTAGAACTTTCTTTTGCTTTACAAATTAGATTATGTCAAATAGCTTACTGTACATTCTACAAATGCTATTAAGCCAATAAGAAAATATCAATATTAACATGCATCTAGTTATTAACTCAAACATTAATAAAAATACAAAATTCCTATGTAATCACAGAAGAAAATTTTATCATTGCTCTTGTTCAATATCTGACCATGAAAACTTATTTCGACCCATATTCAAGAAGTGTTCCTTAAAGTGAACATCTTGTGATGATAACTTCTTGAATCGTTGTTGTAGTAGTTCTTTTGCATACTCATAGAGCTGAACATCTAAGCTGTTTAACTCTTCAATACGTTTGAGTGTTTCAGAGTCAATGTCCTGTAGAGCTAAATCAGATATGGTCTGATTGTGCTGTTCAAAGCGAACTCCAAACCTGAGAAAAAAAAAAAAAAAAATGTAACTGAAAAAATGCTCATTCTGCAACTTATATGTCATCTGCCCTAATAACTACAACTTCATTTTCAAAAGACGGTTAGCATTTCTATGTATGGTACTACAGAATTAAGTAAGTTTATTCAGGTATACACAAATACAGTTACATAGATTATCATACATAGCAGCATGTGTGTAGAGAACCTGGGATAACCCAAAAAAGTCAGAGTAACTTATTTCCATTGAGGTCCTTTAATTGTATTTACATTATTCTTTATAGTAAAAATTGGTTTGGTTGTCAAATAGACATCTGGAATGAATTAAATTTGAAAACCTTGGTTCCACTGTATAATTATTATTATTATTATTATTTTCTTAACATACTGGCCATCTTCCTCTGAGGTAGTGACTCAAAAAAAATAGAGAGAGAGAGAACCCATTCACCATCATTCATTAAATTGCTGTCTTGGCAGAATTAAGAAAAAATGTATATGATAGTATTTCAATATCTAAAATCTCTCTGCGTATGGAAACACACACTCTTTAAATTCCATTATTATGTGCAGCATTCTGGGCAAACTCTAAGCATTAATTTATAAATAACATAAAAACTAAAATAAAAAAAAAAATCATGGAAACCAGTAACAGCCTGGCTCAAGTCCTGGAGGTGGAGGATACAGTGCCTCCACTCTAAAAGAAGGCTGAGGAAGCTGCAGTTCAGAGAGACATCTGAACTGTGATGTCAGCATGCTTCTGCCAAGACAGCAACTTAATAATAATAATAATAATAATAATAATAATTTTTATTTCTATGCATGTTACAAGTGTACAATGTTATTGGTAGTTACAATTATAAAACTGTAATGCAAGGAGAGCCACTGGCATGCCATGGCATTAGGGGCAGTTTATTCTAGACTTATTCACTAAGTACTTAATGCTAAAGAAATTGATTGAGTTTATTCTAGTTCTGTATTATTTAAATTATAATATGGTTATACATACTATTAAAAGACAATACAAGAGAAATTGGTTGAGTTTAATCTAGTTGTATAATTTATTTCAAGTTACAGTATGTTGATGCTATACTAGTATAATAACAATACTAGAAATTTTTTTTAGAGTTTCTTCTAGATACAGTGGACCCCCGAGTTTCGTAAAAACTTCACTCCTGAAGTCTGCTCAAGTGCCATTACCGAACGAATTTACTCCCTTAAGGAAAATTTCACGTAGGTTAGTCTATTTCAGACCCCCAAAAATACACTTCCACAAGAACTTACAAAATTATACTTACATAATTGCACGATTTCGGGGATTCGTTAACCGAGGGTCCACTGTATATATTTTATTTCAAATTAAGAAAATGATGATACTATAAGATTTTAAATGACAATATGATGATATGAAATTGCAACAAGTGTTAAGGAGGATGAACATATCAAATTGAGATCATCTTAAGTAAAATAATATTGGGTTTGGAAGTTTGTTACAGTATGAGTATTTAGTATAGGGTGAGTAGGTGATATATTTTTTTGAGTCACTACCTCAGAGGAAGATGGCCAGTACATGAATGATGATAATGATAATGATAATGATGATAATGATAATGATAATAATAATAATAATAATAATAATAATAATGATAATAATAATAATAATGATAATAATAATAATGATAATAATAATAATAATGATAATAATAATGATAATAATGATAATGATAATAATAATAATAATAATAATAATAATGATAATAATAATAATAATAATAATGATAATAATTATTATTATTATCATTATTATTATTATAATAATAATAATGATAATAATAATTATAATAATAATTATAATAATAATTATAATAATAATAATGATAATAATAATAATAATAATAGTAGTAAATAATAATAATAATACAGTGGACCCCCGGTCTACGTTATTAATTTGTTCCAGAATGCTGTTCAAGTACTGTTACCAAACGAATTTGTTCCCATAAGGAATAATGTAAATTAGATTAGTCCTTTTAGATCCCCAAAAATACACTTACAAAAGCACATACAAAAATACTTACATAATTGTTCGAGTTTGGAGCCTAACATAAACCGGGGGTCCACAGTAATGATAATAATAATAATCATACCGTCCTGCCAAGTGAGTGTAAAATGAAAGCCTGTATTTGTTTTACATGATGGTAGGATTGATGGTGTCTTTTTTCTGTCTCATAAACATGCAAGATTTCAGGTACATCTTGCTACTTCTACTTACACTTAGGTCACACTAAACATTCATGTACAAGCATATACGTATATACACACCCCTCTGGGTTTTCTTCTATTTTCTTACTAGTTCTTGTTCTTATTTCCTCTTATCTCCATGGGGAAGTGGAACAGAATTCTTCCTCCGTAGGCCATGCGTGTCGTAAGAGGCAACTAAAATGCCGGGAGCAATGGGCTAGTAACCCCTTCACCTGTATATATTACTAAATGTAAAAGGAGAAACTTTCGTTTTTCCTTTTGGGCCACCCTGCCTCAGTGGGAAACGGCCGACGTGTTGAAAGAAAGAAGAAAGAACAAGGGATGAGGCTTATTTCAACCTACATTTATGGCAAGGTACAGCATGTAATACCATAATGGAGAACAAAACCTAGTTGTGTTAAATTTATCGTATTTTACGGCATTGGACGCTATTTTTTCCAAAAATAAGTCTCGAAAATTTATCCAGCGTCTTGGAGGTCAAAGTAGTTTATCTTTTTTTACAAAATATAGCCAGTCTGAATCGGGGGCATCCTTGACACCAGAGCGTCTTGTTTGCCGTAAAGTACAGCATAACATGATTCACGAACATGATACACAAAGTTTACTGTATTATATATTTTTAGTTATTGTTCCACAAAATGCATTCACATCTTAAGTATCATTTTATGCATGTAGAGAGGGATCATATATATTTAGTAGACTGGTCAAGAATGGTAGAAATAAAAGTTACAATAAAACCCTCTAAGGTGACATGACACTGCTGTTTTTGTATACATAAATGTGCATTGAAAACTACTTACCACACAAAAAAGCCTTGATAGTACATTCTGGGTACTGAATGAAATTAATTATTACATATCGTGGCTCAGGAAGGCATCTCCAAATATAACATGGGTGTCATGAGAAAATAGGTTTTGAGTACCAACACCTAAGTAATGAAAATTTTTCAGGAATGCCTTAACACTTTACAGTGGGACCTTACATTCATTTTACAAATACAGACTACACACAAAATTTGTTAAAAAGTTTAACATACTTAAGATTGAATGTTTCTTCAAACAAATATTGGCTGATTTCTTGATACTCAGTCAAGCCAAAGAATGCCATCCTCTTCAGGTTATTTTTAGCTGACAAAAGCATTGCCTTATTCCGCTCTTCTGGCTTCATCATCGATTTGTTGTAGCACCCAACCAAGGACAAATCTGTAGCAAAGGCAGGTATCAGAATCATATAATTACAAGTACTGCTAAAGTGATAATTTCTTTTGCCAACTTCAACATACTATAAAATCATTAAAAATTATATTAGATACCATTCATTTCAGTCTTATTCAATTCATAAAAATGCAATCTTGCATTCTGTAATTTTTTTTTTTCAAAATCTTGTTACACAGGAATATTAATTTCTGGGTATTCCATAAATGAAGGGTTAAGAATACTGAACATAATATACAAAAATTGGAACAATATAAAACAATTACAGTATGTGCATTATTAAAAATGCAACCTATCAGTGTATCTTTATTCATAAAAGACCAAAAATGAGTATAGCTATTTACTGAATCGTCAGCTAGAATGTAAGCTCTACAGAAGATAAAGAAAAATTGCAACATACATACACACCTGCCAACATGCGGGTCTGTCTGTTAATAGCAAGATTGCTCTCACAGGCCATGAATTCATCTAGGGTTACATTTTCCCATGTATCAGTTTCATAGCAGAATGGAACTTCTTCCTGAAATTTGATAATTGAATATCAATTCAGTTTTAAAATCCAACAGATTTTACTATTTTTATAATAAAATATAGTCAACTTTTCACACAAGAATTAGATGTGGCCCAATCATAACCTTGTCAACTTGGCCTGACGAAGGAGTGCCTCAGGGCAGTGTGTTCTTGGTCCTTTTCTCTTCCTCATAAACATTAATGATCCCCCAAACACATCTAGTCTCCTTGAACCTGTTCTGTTTGCTGCCACAACTTTTGTCATCTCCAACTCAAATCTGACTTCTCTCAACAATGCTGTCAATGATGAGCTCCTTAAAATATCTACATGAATGACCACAAACAAACTCACCCTTAATATTGACAAAATGTACTACATGATGCTTGAAAAAAAAAAAAAAGAGCTACAAATACCCAACTAAATATAATGATCACTGGTTCTCCCATTGTAAGACGAGGGTAAATTCTTAGGTCTACACTTGCACTGCAACTTGAAGTTTAATGCCCACATCCAGCACATAACTAAGGTCTCCAAAATAGTACGCATCTTCTCCAAGATACATTACTGTGTACCACAAGCAACACTAATCTATTTTTACTTCACCTATGGTATTTGTGCCTGGGGATTATCATCATCTAAAACCAATAATAACTCAACAAAAAGCCACAGTGTGAATGATTACTCATTCCAGTGCTAAATAACACACTCCCCCAGTTTTCAAAAGCTTAAACTTACTTAATATACACAATATGCACTCATACTACTGTGCCTACTATTACACAAGACAATCAATTCCAATGTAAATCCTTCTCAAACTTTTCCTTGATATCTGCAAAAGAACACACAGGCACAATGCAAGACACAAAAATCTCTCCGACATCCCCAGTGTCCAACTCAACCTGTGTAAAAACTCAATGCGCATAAAAGGTTTTAAGATCTAGAACTCCCTGCCTGAAGAACTTACAGGCCTTCCCTATCTGCCAATTAATTCAAAGCTATTGTTAAAAAGCACCTCATCTCCTTAATGTAATTGAAATAGCAATACACTGTCATACAGAACCAGGTTTCATCCAGCCTTCCTCCAACTGCCATACATAATTGGTAACATTTCTTGTTCCATTTTACTTGTATTATAATCTAAGTAATTTGCTCTATTTTCACCCCCTCTATTCAATCATTCCACAAAACTGATCATTGAATCCGTTTAAATAATATGAAATTCTTTTGAAATTGACTTTATCATTATCTACCTTTCTTATTGTACTTTTGATTGTAGTTAACTGCAAAGAAAATCTTACTTAATAATCTAGTATGTCTAGCTCCTAGGTAACATTATGATTAGTTGCCCAAAATGCATTGCATAATTAGTGGCTTTCTTTTGTGCCTACTATTGTATCAATTCATTGAGACTATATTATTTGTACGGCATAAAGAAATAAACCATTACCATTAATATTAACCCTTTCAGTGGCCATCACATAGAACTACATATAAATTTTAGAGGCTTCAAATTTAGTGCAAGAAGCCTGGCAGGCTATACAGTGGACCCTCGGTTAACGAATACCCCGGAAATCGTGCAATTATGTAAGTATAATTTTGTAAGTTCTTGTGGAAGTGTATTTTTGGGGGTCTGAAATAGACTAACCTACGTGAAATTTTTCCTTAAGGGAGTAAATTCGTTCGGTAATGGCACTTGAGCAGACTTCAGGAGTGAAGTTTTTACGAAACTCGGGGGTCCACTGTATATGAAAGAACTGGTCTGCACGGTCAATGTGCACAGTATACAAAGAGGGGCCCCTTCAGTGCATTGTGGGAATGCCATATTTAGTACACTTTGTTCCCATGCTACGCATTTGGAAATGCCTCACTGCCAGGTGAATTAAACGAGTTTTATTCCCAGTGACAACTCCAACAATACATATTATGGAACCAATGACGAGTTTTTTGGTTTTAAACATATAATGACCAAAACTGACACTCAGGACACCAGAAATAACACTGCGAGATGATCACCGAATACCCACTCATTTGAGGTTTGATGATCACTTCATAGCACTTTCTGCTACAGAAAAGAAGAAATGGGCTCAGAAGAGATGTTATGTCTTGGCACAAACAACAACGCACCCACCAAAGCACACATACAAGCTGTGTGTGTGTGTGTGTGTTAGTTAGTTACCATTTTGTCCTAGGCACATGTCGATTAGACACTAGGCCTGTTGTATGTATGTGTGTGTGTAACGAAACACTTTGAAATGTTCCGGCCCCGCCGGGAATTGAACCCAGGCCCTCCATGCGTGAAGCAAGAGCGCTAGCCACCATGCCATTGGGGTGTGTGTGTGTGTGTGTGTGTACTCACCTAATTGTGGTTGCAGGGGTCGAGACTCAGCTCCTGGCCTCGCCTCTGCACTGTCCGCTACTGGGTCTCTGCTCTCCCTGCTCCGTGAGCTTTATCATACCTTGTCTTAAAACTATGTATGGTTCCCGCTCCACTATATCGTTCGCTAAACTATTCCACTTCCTAACTACTCTATGGCTGAAGAATTGCTTCCTAACATCCCTCTGACTCATCTGAGTCTTCAGCTTCCAGTTGTGTCCCCTTGTTTCTGTGTGTGTGTGTGTGTGTGTACTCACCTAGTTGTACTCACCTAGTTGTGGTTGCAGGGGTCGAGTCAAAGCTCCTGGCCCCGCCTCTTCACTGGCCGCTACTGGGTCACTCTCCCTGCGCCATGAGCTTTATCATACCTCTGCTTAAAGCTATGTATAGAGCCTGCCTCCACTACATCGCTTCCTAAACTATTCCACTTCCCGACAACTCTGTGACTGAAGAAATACTTCCTAACATCTCTGTGATTCATCTGAGTCTTCAACTTCCATCTGTGTCCCCTTGTTGTTGTGTCCCATCTCTGGAACATTCTGTCTCTGTCCACTTTGTCAATTCCTCTCAGTATCTTATATGTTGTTATCATGTCTCCCCTATCTCTCCTGTCCTCCAGTGTCGTCAGGTCGATTTCCCTTAACCTCCCTCGTAGGACATACCCCTTAGCTCCGGGACTAGTCTTGTTGCAAACCTTTGCACTTTCTCGAGCTTCTTCACATGCTTGGCTAGGTGTGGGTTCCAAACTGGTGCTGCATACTCCAATATGGGCCTAACGTATACAGTGTACAGGGTCCTGAACGATTCTTTATTAAGATGTCGGAATGCTGTTCTTAGGTTTGCTAGGCGCCCATATGCTGCAGCAGTTATTTGGTTGATGTGCGCCTCAGGAGATGTGCCTGGTGTTATACTCACCCCAAGATCTTTTTCCTTGATTGAGGTTTGCAGTCTCTGGCCCCCTAGGCTGTACTCCGTCTTTGCCCTTCCCCAATCTTCATGACTTTGCACTTGGTGGGGTTGAACTCCAGGAGCCAGTTGCTGGACCAGGCTTGCAGGCTGTCCAGATCCCTTTGTAGTTCTGCCTGGTCCTCGTCCGATTGAATTCTTCTCATCAACTTCACATCATCTGCAAACAGGGACACTTCGGAGTCTATTCCTTCCGTCATGTCGTTCACAAATACCAGAAACAGCACTGGTCCCAGGACTGACCCCTGTGGAACCCCGCTCGTCACCGGCGCCCACTCTGACACCTCGCCACGTACCATGACTCGCTGCTGTCTTCCTGACAGGTATTCCCTGATCCAATGTAGTGCCTTCCCTGTTACCCCTGCCTGATCCTCCAGCTTCTGCACTAATCTCTTGTGTGGAACTGTGTCAAACGCCTTCTTACAATCCAAGAATATGCAATCTACCCACCCCTCTCTCTCTTGCCTTATTGCTGTGTGTGTGTGTGTGTGTGTGTGTGTGTACTCACCTAATTGTACTCACCTAATTGTGGTTGCAGGGGTCGAGTCTCAGCTCCTGGCCCCGCCTCTTCGCTGTCTGCTACTGGGTCTCTGCTCTCCCTGCTCCATGAGCTTTATCATACCTTGTCTTAAAACTATGTATGGTTCCTGCCTCCACTATATCTTTCTCTAGTCCATTCCACTTCCTGACTACTCTGTGGCTGAAGAAATGTTTCCTGACATCCCTTTGACTCATCTGAGTCTTCAGCTTCCAGTTGTGTCCCCTTGTTTCTGTGTTCCCTCTCTGAAACAACCTGTCACTATCTACCTTGTCAATTCCCGCAGTATTTTGTATGTCGTTATCATGTCTCCTCTGACCCTTCTTTCCTCCAGTGTTGTTAGTCCTATTTCCTCAACCTTTCTTCATAAGACAGACCCCTGAGTTGTGGAACTAACCTTGTCGCAAACCTTTGCACTTTCTCTAGTTTCCTTACGTGCTTGACCAGGTGTGGGTTCCAGACTGGTGCTGCATATTCTAGTATGGGCCTGACGTACACGGTATACAGTGTCTTGAACGATTCCTTGTTAAGGTAACGGAACGCTAATCTAAGGTTTGCCAGACGCCCATATGCTGCCGCAGTTATCTGGTTGATGTGTGCCTCCGGAGACGTGCTAGGCGTTATACTCACTCCAAGGTCTTTCTCCTTTGCCGAGGTTTGTAGCCTTTGTCCGCCTAGCTTGTACTCTGTCAGCGGTCTTCTTTGCCCTTCTCCGATCCTCATGACTTTGCATTTGGAGGGATTGAATTCGAGAAGCCAACTGCTAGACCAGATGTCGAGCTTGTCCAGGTCTGTTTGCAGCCCTGCCTGGTCCTCTTCTGATGTGATTCTCCTCATTATTTTCACATCATCCGCGAATAGAGACACTTCTGAGTCTATCCCATCCGTCATGTCATTTACATAAACCAGGAATAACACTGGTCCTAGGACTGACCCCTGCGGTACACCACTCGTCACAGGTGCCCACTGTGATACCTCACCACGCACCATGACCCGTTGTTGCCTCCCTTTGAGGTATTCCCTGATCCATTCCAGTGCCCTTCCTGTTATACCTGCTTGTTCTTCCAACTTCTTTACTAATCTCATGTGAGGAACTGTGTCGAAGGCCTTCCTGCAGTCCAGGAAAATGCAATCAACCCACCCTTCTCTCTCCTGCCTTACCTCTGTTACCTCTGTTACACACTGTGTGTGTGTGTGTGTGTGTTAGTTACCATTTTGTCCTAGGCACATGTCAATTAGACACTAGGCCTGTTGTATATATGTGTGTGTGTATGTGTATGTAAGGAAACACTTCGAAATGTTTCTGCCCCACCGGGAATTGAACCCGGCCCCTCCGTGAGTCAAGCAAGAGCTTTACCCACTAGGCCACCGGGTGTGTGTGTGTGTGTGTGTGTGTGTGTGCGTGCGTGCGTGCGTGCGTGCGTGTGTGTGTCTCAACTAATTGTGGTTGCAGGGGTCGAGACTCAGCTCCTGGCCCCGCCTCTTCACTGTCCGCTACTGGGTCTCTGCTCTCCCTGCTCCATGAGCTTTATCATACCTTGTCTTAAAACTATGTATGGTTCCCGCCTCCACTATATTGTTCGCTAGACTATTCCACTTCCTAACTACTCTATGGCTGAAGAAGTGCTTCCTAACATCCCTTTGACTCATCTGAGTCTTCAGCTTCCATTTGTGTCATCTTGTTTCTGTGTTCCCTCTCTGGAACATCCTGTCACTATCTACCTTGTCGATTCCCTGCAGTATTTTGTATGTCGTTATCATGTCTCCTCTAACCCTTCTGTCCTCCAGTGTTGTTAGTCCTATTTCCCTCAACCTTTCTTCATATGGCATTCCCCTGAGCTGTGGAACTAGCCTTGTCGCAAACCTTTGCACTTTCTCTAATTTCTTGACGTGCTTGACCAGGTGTGGGTTCCAGACTGGTGCTGCAAACTCTAGTATGGGCCTGACGTACACGGTGTACAGTGTCTTGAACGATTCCTTGTTAAGGTAACGGAATGCTAATCTTAGGTTTGCCAGTCGCCCATATGCTGCCACGGTTATCTGGTTGATGTGTGTTTCCGGAGACGTGCTTGGCGTTATACTCACCCCAAGGTCTTTCTCCTTTGATGAGGTTTGTAGCCTTTGTCCACCTAGCCTGTACTCTGTCAGCGGTCTTCTTTGCCCTTCTCTGATCCTCATGACTTTGCATTTGGTGGGGTTAAATTCGAGAAGCCAGTTGCTAGACCAGATGTCAAGCTTGTCCAGGTCTCTTTGAAGTCCTGCTTGGTCTTCATCCGATGTGATTCTCCTCATTAATTTCACATCATCTGCGAAGAGACACTTCTGAGTCTATCTCGTCCGTCATGTCATTCACATATAGCACTGGTCCTAGGACTGACCCCTGCGGTACACCGCTCTTCACCTGCGCCCACTGTGATACCTCATCACGCACCATGACTCGTTGTTGCCTCCCTGTGAGGTATTCCCTGATCCATTCCAGTGCCCTTCCTGTTATACACGCTTGATCTTCCAACTTCTTTACTAATCTCATATGAGGAACTGTGTCGAAGGCCTTCCTGCAGTTCAGGAAAATGCAGTCAACCCACCCTTCTCTCTCTTTGTGTGTGTGTGTGTGTAGAGAGAGTGTAAAACATTGCTGAGCATGAAGTCATGTACAATAGTGTTGTGTATGAAGCCACGTTTCAAGGACTGCAATAGTTCTAAGACAATAACCAGTGCCTGTCTGTATCAATGTACATAAATGTTAGAACAGTAGTAATGTGAAACGTTTGTACCTGTGTGTGTTTACATTGAGGAAGTCAAGAGGATTTTTAGGTATACATAGTGACATAAGCAGCAAACTAATAAAGAAATCAAAACTACTATGTTAACATATTTAATGAAACAGAAGGAGATATATATAAAAAAAAAAAAAAAAACTGGAAAAAATCTTATATACTGGGTCTAGTAAAGTGCCTAAAGCAAAAGAAATTGTACTAAATAAATATAATGACTGTATATAAACTAATTTCTTCTTAACTATAAGATCAAGCCTAACAAGAAAAATAAATGCCCAAGACAAGTTGAATATTTTCTTACAGCTAATTGCCAAAACTTCTTATATCTATCACCAACTACTCACTCAAAGATAATCTCAATAACTTTACTCAAAAAGCAAAGCAGAAAACAATGATAATATACCTTCAATCATACATTAGCTAGCCACTTTATTAGGTATATCTGTACACTAGCTCGTTAGTACAAATATCTAAATATTTATTCAGCCAATCACATAGCAACATACTACCAATGTCAAAAAGCATGCAGATTGAACATCAGAATGGGGGAGAAGTGTGATCTAAGTGACTGACCTTGGCATGATTGTTCATGACAGACAGGGTGGTTTGAGTAGCTCAGAAACTGCTAATCTTCTGGGATTTTCATGCATAACAGTCTCTAGAGAATGGTGTGAAAAACACAAAACATCCAGTGAGAGGAGAATGGCCAGACTGGTTCAATGTGAGAGAAAGGTGACAGTAACTCAATAACCACGTGTTACAAGAGTGATGTACAGAAAAGCATCTCTGAAAGCACATGTTGAACCTTGAAGTGGATGGGCTACAGCAGCAGACGACCACACTTGATTGCACACCTGTCAGATAAGAACATGAAACTGAGGCTACGGTAGGCATAGGCCCACCAAAACCAGATGGTTAAAGACTGAAAAAATATCAGCTGGTCTAGAAAATCGCAATTTCTGCTGTGACATGCGGAGGGTAGGGTCAAAATTTGGCATAAACTTTTTGGATGTGGTGGAACAAGAGATTAGATTCACAGCATGAATTAGCAGCTGACAAATCTGGGGAAGTGGAACAGAATTCTTCCTCCGTAAGCCATGCGTGTCATAAGAGGCGACTAAAATGCCGGGAGCAAGAGGCTGGTAACCCCTTCTCCTGTATACAATGGACCCCCCGAGTAACGTAAAAACTTCATTCCAGAAGCCTGCTCAAGTGCCATTACCGAACGAATTTACTCCCTTAAGGAATAATGTCACGTAGGTTAGTCTATTTCAGACCCCCAAAAATACACTTCCACAAGCACTTACAATATTATACTTACATAATTGTACGATTTCCGGGGTGTTCGTTACTCGGGGGTCCACTGTATATACATTACTTAAGTGTAAAAAGAAACTTTCATTTTTCTTTTTGGGCCACCCTGCTTCGTTGGGATACAGCCAGTATGTTGAAAGAAGAAATCTGCAGTAACAGAGATGCTATTTTGTCAATGACTGAAATTTCTAAGAAATATTTCCAGCATCTTGTTGAATTCATGTCACAAAGAATTCAGGCTGTTCTAGGGGGCAAAGGGAGGCCCTACCCAGAACTAGAAGGATGTACCTAATAAAGTGGCCACTGAATGTATTGCATCTGTACATATGTACTACATATACACAACACTCAATAAAAATATTAACTCTAAGAAAAACAATTCTTGGATATCTGCTTTACAGCATATAGGCATAACATCAGAAATAAATATCTCTGATATTCCACATGTACAACTCAAGTAAATAATCCATGCAAACTGAAGAGCCCAAAATTTGCAGTAATCTACCTGCAGGATCAAAAAGCCTTCTCCCAAAAACAATACTCAATTTTCATAAAAAAGCTTCTTGAGCTTGATGTAATTTTTTAATATAAAACAGTCATAAAGGTTTATACTGCTATGTACTATATCAATTGTAACACACATTACTGCTAGCTTATTTAAATGCTAACTCTCTATTGTAATCTAAACTACAGAACTATTATATACAGAAATTAATCATGCTAAATTGGCACACAAAGCTAAAACTGCACTATAATCCTTATTTAAATATATGTACTGTATTAGTATTACAATATATACAGTGAACCCCCGGATTTCGTACTGCTCCAAACTCGAACAATTATGTAAGTGTATTTTTCTAAGTGCTTTTGTAAGTGTATTTTTGGGGGTCTAAAAGAATTAATCTAATTTACATTATTTCTTATGGGAACAAATTCGTTCGGTAACGGCATTTGAACAGCATTCTGGAACAAATTAATGATGAAATCCGGGGGTCCACTGTATATAAATAGTTCATATATAATGTACTAGTTTAAGTCTGCCTGAACTGCTGTGCATAACAAGAGACTTCTAAAGGATGTAAAGAGAAATGTTAATCCCGCAGCTTAAATCACCACCCTGTAATTCTTAGAAATAAAATTTCACTGACCGACTTCACATGCTTTAGCAACAGCATCAACTCGTTGAAAAATATCTACTTTAGTATCAAGAGTAATGCTTTTCCTCTTGGCTTTTGCATAACTTGATGGTCTTCTGGTATTTGTATTGGTTGGGTAAAATGTAGTGTGATTTACATTGCACCGAGACTTGTAGAAGCACTGTAACATGCAGTATTCATTCTTTCACACTGTTTCTTGTGAATTTTCAAAAATAGAAGTGTGAAAACTGGCTGCAGAATGAGTCTAGAGTATTCATTTGATGGTGACTGTCGACTGGTATGTGCAAGCGAAAAGTCCTGTAATACAGGGAGTTCAGATTTTTTGGTTATTGTAAAGGTCTACTATTTATGGCAGAATATGCTATGCAAGCCAATTCTAATGTTTTGGGCAAATTAGTGCATCACATCTCTCTCACCAAACCATAGTCATTAAAGTATAATACCCAACCCTATTAGGTGTTAGATATGAGTGAATGGAGACTAGTGGGTTTTAAAGGAAGCGCTCCAGGAGTATGAACAAGGTAATTTTTATGAAGGGATTCAGGGAAACCAGTTAGCCAGACTTGAGTCCTTGAGGTGGGAACAGCAGTCTGTGCACTCTGAAGGAGAGGTGGGGATGTGGCAGTTAGAGAAGATGATTGTGATATACCCTTTAAATACCTTAGATGGTTTTGAGTTTTCCTACTCTCTCAACCTGGCCCAGAAACAGGCTTGTCTGGTGCCTGCCTGGTCAACCAGGCTGCTACTGTTGACAGCCCAATTTCAGCACACTTCTGAAAAGATGGTGATTGAATGAATGATGGTGAATGTATTTCCTACTCCTTTGGGTCACCCCTGCCTTGGAGGAATATGGCAACCGAGTTAAAGAATGAAGTAATTAGTAAGAAAAACATTACCTTAAAACTTTCCTATAACTACACCACTGACCTTGGTAGCATGTCTTCCCTGACACAAAAGTTTGGCATTTTTCCACGTAGCACCTCGGCGCACATGACGGAACTCACTCACAAACCGATGAATGGGATTCCTTAGGAATGTTATATAAAAATACCTGAAAAATGTGATCAAATTAGCAAGTAAAAATGAATTTCTTAGATAACACAAATGAATTAAAGCTATATATATTATGTATTTATTTTATTAACACATCAACCGTTTCCCAGCAAGGTAGTGTGGCCCAAAAAAGAAAAACTTTCACCATGATTCACTCCATCACTGTCTTGCCAGAGGCGCGTTTACACCAGTTATAAAACTGCAACATTAACATCCCTCCTTCAGAGTGCAGACACTGTACTTCCCATCTCCAGGAATCAAGTCCGGCCTACCAGTTTCCCTGAAAGCCTTCATAAATGTTACCTTGCTTACACTCCAACAGCATGCCAAGGCCTAAAAACCATTTGTCTCCATTCGCTCCTATCTAACACGCTCACGCATGCTTTCTGGAAGCCCAAGCCCCTCGCACACAAAACCCCCTTTACCCCCTCCCTCCAACCTTTCCTAGGCCGACCTCTACCCCGCCTTCCCTCCACTACAGATTTATATACTCTCGAAGCCATTCTATTTTGTTCCATCCTCTCTACATGTCCGAACCACCTCAACAACCCCTCCTCAGCCCTCTGGATAATAGTTTTGGAAATCCCGCACCTCCTAATTTCCAAACTACGAATTCTCTGCATTATAATAATAATAATAATATTTTTATTTCATTGCAAGTTTACATCGAAATTTTGTAATTACAATTATGAATTGAAGTGCAAAGAGAGACACTATCATGCCATGGCATTATGGGCAGACTAAATCTAATGGCTTATAGACTACTTAATACAGTGGTACCTTGAGTTACGATATTTTTTCGTTCGAGAATGCTGTTCAAGTGCCATTACCAAACGAATTTATCCCCATAAGGAATAATGTAAAATAGACTAGTCCTTTTACACCCCCAAAAATATACTTACAAAAGCATTTAAAAAAATAAACTTACATAAAAGGGCGATTTTGGGGACCATCGTAACTCGAGGTACCACTGTACTAGAGAAATTGATTAAGTTTGTTATAGTAAACATTAGCTTATGTTTATAGCAGATAACAAGTTTACTCAAATTACAATCTGAGGATATTACATTGTGACAAAGAGTTTTTTGTAGGATGGTTTTATCAATAGTAAATATTGAAATTATATTACAGGCAAATAACACTGAGCGTTGTTGAAAGTAGTTTACAGTATGAGTACAGTGGTACCCGAGCTACGATGGTCCCCAAAATCGCCCTTTATGTAAGTTTATTTTTTAAATGCTTTTGTAAGTATATTTTTGGGGGTGTAAAAGGACTAGTCTATTTTACATTATTCCTTATGGGGATAAATTCGTTTGGTAATGGCACTTGAACAGCATTCTGGAATGAAAAAATATCGTAACTCGAGGTACCACTGTATTTAGTTTAGGATGAGTAGGTGGTTTTTGAGAAGTCTTAAATTGATGTTCAGACCCAGTTATTTTAGTATTTACTGGTTTATCAATAGTAAATATTGAAATTATATTACAGGCAAATAACACTGAGCGTTGTTGAAAGTAGTTTCAGTATGAGTACAGTGGTACCTCGAGTTACGATGGTCCAAAATCGCTCTTTATGTAAGTTTATTTTTAAATGCTTTTGTAAGTATATTTTTGGGGTGTAAAAGGACTAGTCTATTTTACATTATTCCTTATGGGATAAATTCTTGAATGGCATTGAACAGCATTCTGAATGAAAATATCGTAATTCGAGGTACCACTGTATTTAGTTTAGGATAGTAGGTGGTTTTTGAGAAGTCTTAAATTGATGTTCAGACCCAGTTATTTTAGTATTTACTGGTAATGAATTCCAGATTTTGGGGCCCTTTATGTGCATAGAATTTTTACACAGGGTTATATGGACACGGGGTATATCAAAAAGTGATCCGTGTCTTGTGTTATGATCATGAGTCCTGTTAAAGTTGGTGAGGAGAATTTTGAGTGGAGGGTTTATATTTGAGTGTAGAGTTCTATGTATGTAGTAGGCACAAGAATAAGTGTGAATGTTCTTTACGGTGAGTAGTTTTAGACTTTTGAATATTGGTGGAGTATGCTGTCTAGAGTGGGAATTTATCATCATTCTGACTGCAGCCCTCAGACACAACATCTCCACTGCCTCCAGCCTTCTCCTTGTTGCAACATTCACCACCCATGCTTCACACCCATATAAGACCGTTGGTATAACTATACTCTCATATGTTCCCCTCTTTTCTTCCATGGACAAAGTTCTTTGTCTCCACAGACTCCTCAGTGCACCTGGAGTTTACCTGGAGAGAATTCCAGGGGTCAACGCCCCTGCGGCCTGGTCTGTGACCAGGCCTCCTGTTGGATCGGAGCCTGATCAACCAGGCTGTTACTGCTGGCCGCACGCAGTCCAACGTATGAACCACAGCCTGGCTGGTCAGGTACCGACTTTAGGTGCCTGTCCAGTGCCTGCTTGAAGACAGCCAGGTGTTTGTTGGTAATCCCCCTGATGTATGCTGGGAGGCAGTTGAACAATCTTGGGCCCCTGACACTTACTGTGTTGTCCCTCAACGTACTAGTGGCACCCCTGCTCTTCATTGGGGGGATGTTGCATCGCCTGACGAGTCTTTTGCTTTCGTAGGGAGTGATTTTTGTGTGCAAGTTTGGTACTAAGCCCTCGAGAATTTTCCATGTGTATATAATAATGTATCTCTCCCGCCTGCGTTCTAGAGAGTACAGCTTTAGGAACTTCAAGCGTTCCCAGTAGTTGAGGTGGTTTATCGCACTTATGCGTGCGGTGAAGGTTCTCTGCACATTTTCAAAGTCAGCAATTTCACCCGCCTTGAAAGGTGCAGTTAGTGTGCAGCAATATTCCAGCCTAGATAGAACAAGCGATCTGTAAAGTGTCAACATGGGCTTGGCATCCTTGGTTTTGAAGGTTCTCATTATCCATCCTGTCATTTTTCGAGCAGATGCAATTGCTACTTTGTTATAGTCCTTGAAGGTGAGATCCTCTGACATGATCACTCCCAGGTCTTTGACATCACCTTTTTCCCCTCGTCAATTCTATGATTCACCTCATCCTTCATAGACCCACCTGCTGACACGTCCACTCCTAAATACAGTGGACCCCCGGCTAACGAAAAAAATTCATTGCAGAAGCCTGCTCAAGTGCTATTACCGAATGAATTTACTTCCTTAAGAAATAATGTCATGTAGGTTAGTCTATTTCAGATCCCCAAAAATACACTTCCACAAGCACTTACAATATTATACTTACATAATTGTACGATTTCCAGGGTGTTCGTTAGCCGGGGGTCCACTGTATATCTGAATACATTCACCTCCTCCATACTCTCTCCCTCCAATCTGACATCCAACCTTTCATTACCTGATTTTTTTTGTTATCCTCATCACCTTACTCTTTCCTATACAGTGGTCCCTCGGTTTTCGCCGAAAATTCGTTCCAGAATGCTGCTCAAGTGCCATAACCGAACGAATTTACTTCCTTAAGAAATAATGTCACGTAGGTTAGTCTATTTCAGACCCCCAAAAATACACTTGCAACAGCACTTACGAAAATACACTTACATAAATGTTCGAGTTTGGAGATGCACGAAAACCGAGGGACCACTGTATTCACTTTTAATTTTCTTCTTTTACATACCCTACCAAACTCATCCACCAACCTCTGCAACCTCTCTTCAGAATCTTCCAAAAGCACAGTGTCATCAGCAAAGAGCAACTGTGTGTGACAACTCCCACTTTGTGTTAGATTCTTTATCTTAGAACCTCACACCTCTTGCCAACACCCGAGCATTCACTTTTCTTACAACCCCATCTATAAATATATTGAACAACCATGGTGACATCACACATCCTTGTCTAAGGCCTACTTTTACAAGGAAATAATCTCCCTCTCTCCTACATACTCTAACATGAGCCTCACTATCCTCGTAAAAACTTTTCACTGCTTTCAATAGCCTACCTCCTATTCCATACATTTGCAATATCTGCCACATTGTCCCCCATCCACCCTGTCATATGCCTTTTCCAAATCCATAAATGCCACAAAAATGTCTTTACCCTTATCTAAATAGTGTTTATCTATATGTTTCACTGTAAACACTTGGTCTACACACCCCCTACCCTTCTTAAAACCTCCTTGTTCATCTGCTATCCTCCTCCACTCCAGAACAACAGATATTAGAGCCAGAAAATAAAACCCCTCTTAAATTCCACCAATATAACAACATTTGTCTTTGCAAACATACAGTGTCTAAAGCCGTCAAAAAACAACAAAATTCCTTACATCAAGGGACTGCTCACAGAGTCAAATGCAATGTTTGCGGCATTCACAGAGACCCACATAAAGGATCATTATGACAACGAAATATGGATCCCAGGTTATAACCTATTCAGATGGGACAGACTAAACAGGCAACAAGGGGATGTGGCCTGTACGTCACAGAGTCATTCATTTGCTCAGAACTACTAAACACCTTAAATGATGTAGCTGAAGTTTTGGTGGTAAAGATTGAAAACCAAAACCTTGTCATTGTGGTGGTATACAAGCCTCCAGATGCAACTTCCCAGCAATTCCAGGAGCAGATTTTGAAAAATGACCACTGTCTGGAAAATCTCCTAACTCCTGCCCCAAACATCTTACTACTAGGAGATTTCAACTTGAGACACCTAAAATGGAGTAGTATAGCAAACAATGCTTTAACAGAGATCATCTGCAAAGGAAGACACAGCACTGTGGCTTACAGTAGACCCTCATTTAGCACGGTAGTTACGGTCCTGAAAACATCGTGTTAGGTAAAATCGTGTTAGGTAAAATCGTGTTAGATAATTAAAATAACTTATGGGAAAAATAGGGTTACGTTCCTCAGAGTCCCCAAAAAGCCAAACAAGTTTTTTTTCAACCAACAGATCTTACAAATATAAAAGAGAATATGTAATTGTAGTTCATTATCGTGATGTATTATGTTGTTTTTACTGCTTAAGACTACAAATGTAACAGAAATAATAGTAGAGATTCTGGAACTGAAGTCGATGGTTGTACTGAGTGTCTCTAACTTTAATAAAGTCATTCAGTAAGTCAGTCCATTCAGTAAGTCAGTTAAGTCATTCAGTATCATTCAGTAAGTCAGTCAGTCAAGTCATTCAGTAAGTCAGTCGGTCAAGTCATTCAGTAAGTCAGTCGGTCAAGTCGCAGTTCATTCAGTAAGTCAGTCGGTCAAGTCATTCAGTAAGTCAGTCGGTCAAGTCATTCAGGGGTTCAGTACAGTCGTCGTAAGTCATTCAGTAAGTCAGTCGGTCAAGTCATTCAGTAAGTCAGTCGGTCGGTCAAGTCATTCAGTAAGTCAGTCGGTCAGTCAAGTCATTCAGTAAGTCAGTCGGTCAAGTCATTCAGTAAGTCAGTCGGTCAAGTCATTCAGTAAGTCAGTCGGTCAAGTCATTCAGTAAGTCATTCAGTAAGTCAGTCGGTCAAGTCATTCAGTAAGTCAGTCAAGTCATTCAGTAAGTCAGTCAAGTCATTCAGTAAGTCAGTCAAGTCTCTTGCTGACTGATATAAGTTCATGTTGGCATTTTCTTCCAGAAAACACTTGTCTCGTCAGCATTAAACACTTGTTGTGGATCATAGCCACCCTCAGTAGGACCCCCACTGACTCAGTGGTTTAACCTACCGCAGGCGACCGCACGCTCAAAATTTTTCCCCTCCAGCGAATCGCGTAATATAAGGTTTACGTCGTGTTAGATAAAAATGTGCCGCAATTCTTCAATCGCATAATACCCAAAACGCGCAACATAAAGTCGTGCTAAATGAGGGTCTACTGTATATCCCTGTCTATGTCAGATATGAGGATGAGGAACAAGATGGGACCGAGTACTGTTCCTTGTGGAACAGAGCTTTTCACCGTAGCCGCCTCAGACTTTACTCTGTTGACTACTACTCTTTGTGTTCTATTTGTTAGGAAATTATAGATCCATTTACCAACTTTTCCTGTTATTCCTTTATCAAGCATTTTGTGTGCTATTACACCATGGTTACACTTGTCAAAGGCTTTTGCAAAGTCTGTGTATATAACATCTGCATTCTGTTTGTCTTCTAGAGTATCCAGGACCTTGTCGTAGTGGTCCAGAAGTTGGGACAGACAGGAGCGACCTGCTCTAAACTCATGCTGCCCTGGGGTGTGTAAATGATGGGTATCTAGATGAGTGGCGATCTTGCTTCTTAGAACCTTTTCAAAGATTTTTATATGGGACGTTAGTGCTATTGGTCTGTAGTTCTTTGCTATTGCTTTACTGCCCCCTTTGTAGAGTGGGGCTATTTCTGTTGTTTTCAGTAACTGCAGGACGACCCTAGTGTCCATGCTCCCTCTCCATAGGATGTTAAAAGCACATGATAGCCCCTATCTTGATGAACACAAAGTTCCACGAGTCTGGGCCTGAGGCGGAGTGCATGGGCATGTCATTTATCGCCTTTTCGAAGTCATTTGGTGTCAGGATAATGTCAGATAGGTTTCGTCTACCAAGTTCTGTGGCACTCTCATAAAAAAATCATTTAGGTCTTCGACTCTCAGTCTGGTTAGCGGCTCGCTAAAAACTGAGTCCTACTGGGACTTTAGTAGCTCACTCATTTCCTTGCTGTCATCAAATCAAAATCAAAATTTTATTTCTTTGCTAAGGTTACAATGTGTGTTTACATTTCATAATTTGATTGGTACAAAGAAAGCCACTATCATGCCGAGGCATTTCGAGTAGGCTTAATCTAATACTTAGACTATTTACGTCTAGACAGGTGAAGAGTGGTAGATTACAATTATTCAATATTTCACTCTATTATTAATATGAGGTAGTACAATTTATGATACAAACATACATTTTTAAGTTTGTAATTAAGTTTGTTTATTATTAATATGATGTAGTACAATTAATGATACAAACATACATTTTTAAGTTTGTAATAATGGCTTAATAGTTAAGGGATAATAAAATATTTGGGAGAGTTGCTTTAAATTTTGTTAGAGGTAAGCATAGTGTGGGTATGGTTGTTATGAGATGAGATAATTTTTGAATATAGTCTAAATTGATTTGTGGGCAGGGGACCTCTTGCTGTTTCGGAAAAAGAGTTACACATCTTTGGGCTCTTTATGTGCATTGCATTTTTGCATAGTGTGAGACAGACACAAGGGATGTTAAAAAGTGTTTTGTGCCTCATGTTATGCCTGTGTGTTCTGTTGAAGCTGTGGAGAAGTTTGAGTGGAGGGTTGATATTGGAATTTAATGTTCTGTGTGTATAGTAGGCACAATAATAAGTGTGTATAAATAACAAAAAAAGGCACAATACCGTGACTGGAACAATACACACAACCGCACATATAAAGGAGAGCTTACGAGAGTTTGTCGACTTGGACCATTTACAAAGTCACACTTTGTAAATGGTCCAAGTCGGACCGAAACGTCGTCGTAAGCTCCTCTCCTTTTATATGTGCGGGTTGTGTGTGTGAAGTGTGTATATTTTGTATATTAAGTAGTTAAGCATTTGAAGAGTGATGGGGTGTGTTGTCTGGCGCAGGAGTTTGTGATCATCCACACTGCCACTTTTTATTGGGTTATTAAAGGTTTAAGGTGACTGGCTGTGGTAGATCTCCAAGCACAAATACCATAGGTGAGGTAAAGGTATATTAGAGTGATATAAAGTAAGGAGCGCCCTTTGGGGTACATAGTATCGTATTTTGGAAAGGATACCTACTGTTTTGGAAACTTTCTTAGTTATATGCTGGATGTGGGTCTGAAATTTAAGATTACAGTCAAGGTGGAGACCTAGAAATTTGCCCTCAGTGTGTCTTGTAATGGGTGAACCATTTATCAATATGTTTAGCTGGATATTTAATGTTCTGTTTCCCAAAAGCATGAAGTAGGTTTTGTCTATATTGAGAGTAAGCTTATTGGTCATCATCCAGTTTGATAATTTATGTAGCTTGCTGTTTAGTGTTATTAAGTATAGCCGTGTTTGGGTGGGAAAAGACGTAAGTGGTGTCATCTGCGAACAGAATTGCCTTAAGGAGTCACGATGCATTTGGGAGGTCATTGATGTAAATAAGAAAGAGTAGAGGACCTAGGACACTTCCCTGTGGCACTCCAACAACTACAGGCTGAGTATTGGAGGTCATGCCATTTGTGTATACATACTGATGTCTACCACTAAGATAAGATTTTAGGTAATTGAGAGAGTGTCCTCTGACTCTGTAATGCTCTAGTTTTACGTGCAAGATATTGTGGGCTACTGTATTAATGTGCAACACCTGGATATGTTTAGAAAGCTGTTTCACCTCTGATGGGAGAAATTGTCTTAAAAGATACAAAGGTGTTAAAAATAAGTCTTTTTGTATCAAACTGTTGGCTTTATTTAGTTCTAAAGTGATCAAGGATGTGGTAAACTCAAATATGTCATACAGTGCTTGCTCCAGTAGTCAGGATGGGACTGGCAACTCAAAGGCACTTCTCCATAGGCTTTTCCATGTCATATGCATTCAGAGTCAATACCAAAGGGGGCTTTGAATGGTTTTAGCCCTCCCAAAAATTCCTCAGCCCCAAAATAAAAAGTAAGAAAACTCCTGCTTCAAAACAAGTCTCGTAGGCCCCTCTTCCAACCAGACAGCAGCTCCTAAGCCCATACTATAGAAATTCTGACACCTTCCCTGAACGTTTTTTCTAAACCCAACCCAATACTGTTTTAAATTGTAAGAGATGAGAAAAGATTTTGTTTGGATTTTTAACCCTGGGGGTTAGCCACCCAGGATAACCCAAGAAAGGCAGTGTCATCGAGGGACTGTCTGTCTTATTTCCACTGGGGTCCTCAATCTTGTCCCCCAGGATGCGATCCACACCAGTTAACTAACACCCAAGTACCTATTTGCTTGCTGGGTGAACGGGACAACAGGTGCAAGGAAACACTCTCAATGTTTCCACCCTTGCTGGGAATCGAACCAAGGACACTGTGTGAAGCGAGAGCATTGCCTACCAGGCCACCACAAGCACCCCAATGGAAATAAAGTCACTTTGACTTTTTTGGGTTATCCTAGGTAATTTATACTATGCATGATAATTATACTTATGTGTACCTGTGCCTAAATAAACCTACTTATAGTATCAGCAAAACAACTCATCCTCTACAAAAAATTGAAGATTACCTTCGTTTTATCTCATGATCTTCAATTTTGTCCATCATCTCATCAACACAGCTGGTGAGTTCTGTCCAGTCTGCATGAAGGCCACACTTCCAACCTGTCGAGTGACGTGAGAACAGCCACATCTCGTCAGAATTAGGGCCAGGCCGAAGACAAGTACACCTCTTTTTAACTTTTCTGTGACACACACAGCGCCTGGCTAAATCAAGGTCTCCAACAAGATGCTTCCCAAAAGTTGTTCCACCAGTTTTCTGGATGTGCAAAAAGACAATAACATCGTGATCTTCAATGTCAAACTGAAAATCTCGACTGATGACATCTTCAAAAGAGGGTCCCGTCTCTGTCCTCACTGCACCACTTAGTGGCTTACCAACAACATCAGTCTGCAGGTGAAACTGGTTAATGCCATCCCTCATATAACTATATTTGTATTTTTTTACGGGTGAGAGG
Source organism: Cherax destructor (assembly GCA_009830355.1). Classification (NCBI taxonomy): domain Eukaryota; kingdom Metazoa; phylum Arthropoda; class Malacostraca; order Decapoda; family Parastacidae; genus Cherax; species Cherax destructor. The sequence goes on from WNWK01014787.1 coordinate 46,811, forward strand.
GACCTCACTGAGCACACCAGTTCTGGGCAATAGTAACCTATGAACACTATGCCAGTACCGCCTAGAAATATCAAAAATACAAGCATGTATATACATCTTTTCATTCTTTTTCTCATTGAGGCTTCCTTTGGAGGTGGATGATAATGTACCAGAGAATTAAACCTTTTGACACACGCCCGCCTGCTGGTGGACCCCTCGCCTTTATCCCTCTTAACTTCCCCAGGCAGCAGCTCTGCTTCTTCTGTTTGCACCTCACTGTCTACAAGTAGCATAGTACTTGTGTCACGGTGAGGGGAGAAAGGATAAAAGAACAGACGCGCCACACATCACAGCCCTTCTTCACGATAACTCTTGACACAGAATGTCTTCTGCTAAGACCGTCCCCGTGTCCCCATCTCTTGTTAGCGACTTCTTCTTAGTCTCTCTTAATATCTCAAATTTTAATATCAATGACATAAAACGCGCTACTATTACAAAACAAATATCAACTGATCACTTACTTATTTAAATTGTTTTAAAAGAGTTTTAACGGGATAAACATTAATGAAAAAAAATAATAAAGCCAGAGGAAACAGCTACCGAACATTATAAACAAAGTATCAATAACGAAAAAAAAGAACTTAGATCCATTAGTTTAAAATTATTACATGCAGTGAAAGACTACTTCCGTTTAATTAAAAACGCTCACTAATAGCGCACACATGTAACATTGAAGAATGACTTATCTATGAATAAAAAAAAAGAAAACATATATCTCATAGAAAACGATTAGTGAAAGTGAAAGGGGTAGTTTATAATAATAATATATTTATTTACTACAAGTACATGTACAAGGTATACAGGCCTAGCTGACATTAATGACATACTACTAAGTAAAGTAAAGTAAATTTTATTTCATTGCAATTTTACATAGATACTTGTAGTTACAATCATAAACTGAAGTGCAAGGAGAGCCACTGACATGCCATGGCATTAGGGGCAGCTTAATCTAATGACTTATACACTATGTACATAATATTAGAGAAATTGATTGAGATTTTTCTAGTTATATATTTGATTTCAAATTACAATATGGTGATATTACACTGTTAAAATTACAATATGATGATATTACATTGTATTGTACTATATACAAAGCCCCTTGTTATGCAGAGCATTTCAGGCAAATTAGGTCAGTTTTGTCCCAGGATGCGACCCACACCAGTCGACTAACACCCAGGTTCCCATTTTACTGATGGGTGAACATAGACAACCTGTGTAAGGAAACACGATATACAAAATACTGCGGGGAATTGACAAGGTAGACAGTGACAGGATGTTCCAGAGAGGGAACACAGAAACAAGGGGACACAACTGGAAGCTGAAGACTCAGATGAGTCAAAGGGATGTTAGGAAGCATTTCTTCAGCCACAGAGTAGTCAGGAAGTGGAATAGTCTAGAGAAAGATATAGTGGAGGCAGGAACCATACATAGTTTTAAGACAAGGTATGATAAAGCTCATGGAGCAGGGAGAGCAGAGACCCAGTAGCGGACAAAGAGGCGGGGCCAGGAGCTGAGTCTCGACCCCTGCAACCACAATTAGGTGAGTACGCCCGATGTTTCCACCCCTTCGCCGGGAATCGAACCCGGACCCTCACCATATGAAGCGAGAGCTTATGCCACCAGGCCAAAAAATCTCATAGAAAAGGAGAAATGAAAGTGATTTTTTTAAAGTTTATTTAAACACAGGTACACAAGCAAGTAAGTAGGTACCTGGGTGTTAGTCGTCCTCAATCTTGTCCTGGGAACAAGACTGAGGACTCCAATGGAAATAAGAGGGTCCTCGATGACGCACTGCCTTTCTTGGGTTATCCCGGGTGGCTAACCCTCCGGGTTAAAAATCCGAACAAAATCTTATCCACTTTTTAATTTTTTTAAAACCCCCCTTTGGGTGAAAATATAATTTGGGAAATTGACACTTTCAAAAAAAAACCCCTTGAGGTTGACATACACCAATGTTTAAGTGAATGAAGCTGACCAGATGAGCCATTAATTTTTTTTAATAAAACTGACAATTGTAGATGAATGGTTCAGAAACCAAAAATTTTTTACCAATGTAGAAGTAGGTCGTCCAAAAGGGTTGGGGAAATAAAGAATTCCTAACCCCCCCCCCCGCCTACGGTATTTTTTAAAACTATTTTTTACGCACATATGCTGTATTCTTTTCAAGATTGATGGATGACAAAACGACTAAGGTTGAGGGACTGATTACCCCCAAACTCCTCCTGTTCTTTTCGATTCTCCTTTTTTTGAACTGATGAAGGTACTGTGTGGCGAAACGCTTCCCCCAAAAAAGATACCCCCCAATGTTTTATATGTGTCTAATTTATCAAAACTGACTATTAAATATTTACAAAAAATCAAAGTGAAAGCCAAATTATCTTTTTTAAGAAGCCATTAACACTGAAGGTTTGAAGACTATCGAAAAGGGGAAATTTTCATTTATAACTCCCCATTTACATCAGTTCCGTGTTCATCAAGAACTGCAAAACTCCCTATCATGTGCTTATACCATCCTATGGAGAGGGGGGATGGACACAAGGGGCCTCCCACGCTGTAAAAAAAAAAACATAGCCCCACTCCACAAAGGGGCAGTAAAGCAAAGCAAAAAAAAAAAGACCGGGGAGCGCTGACGTTCCATATCATAAAAATCTTTAAAAAAATTCAAAACAAGATCGCCATCCATCTAGATATCCATCACTTACAAAACCCCGGGGCATGGGTTTAGAGCGGAGTTCCTGTCTGTCCCAACTACTGGACCACTATGGGGAAAGGCCTGGGGGTCGAAAAAAAAACAAAACGCAAGTGTAGTATACACAGATTTTGGAATAGCCTTTTTCAAGTGTGACCATGGTGTAATAGCGCACAAAATGCATAATAAAAGGGAAAACAGGAAAAAATTTGTAGATGGATCTATAATTTCCCAACAAATGGAACACAAAGAGTAAACAGAGTAAAGTCTGAGGGGTAAGGTGGCCCCTTTTCCGAAGGGGCAGTTTTCGCTCCCCCCCTTTTCTTAGACGGGTATAAACCACAGTGCCGTGGCTTCCTTTTTTAGATGACACCCGAATTTGCCCTGACAGTGTTAAAATTAAGACAACCGCAAGACTCCAGGCGGACATCAACCAAATCGGGGGAAAAACGGAAAACAATATGAAGTTCAATGATGAGAAATTTCAATTTTTTCGATATGGAAAACGTGGGGAAAAATTAAAAAAATATCGGATTATAAAA
>WNWK01014788.1:0-50083 GCA_009830355.1 Cherax destructor
AGCCCTTCTGGCCACTTCTGCCAGAGTGTCAATCATCGCTCTGTTACTCTCATCATACTCTTGCCTTGGCCTCCTGCTGTTCTGTGGTGGGTTATACATCACTGCAATTACCACCTTGGGACCTCCAGACTGTAGCATCCCTACTATGTAATCCCCAGCTTCTCCTCCGTCTCCTCTCTCCATCTCGTCAAAATCCCATCGGTTTTGATCAGCAGTGCCACTCCTCCACCCCTCTGTTCCCTCTGTCTTTCCTCAGGATCTGGTATCCCATTGGAAAGATGGCATCTGTTATCATACCTGTGAGCTTGGTTTCTGTGAGAGCTATTATGTCCGGTGATGCCTCTTTGACTCTTTCGTGCCACTCCTCCCACTTATTTGTTATTCCATCAGCATTGGTGTACCATACCTTCAGTTTCCTCTCTACTACTGTGTTTTGGGGGTCTGTGAGGGTGGGGGACCTGGTGGTGTACTGTGGGATTCTATAGTGGAGTGTTGGGTGGGGCTGAGATTGTTGGTTGTAGTTTGTGTTGGGATAGTGTGCTTGGTTGTTGGGTGTTTGGGATGGTTCTGTGTGCTTGTTCTTGTTGCTCCGCCCTGCTCTGGTTGTCCTCTACTGATTCTGTCCTTGTCCCTCCTCCTCGCTCCTTTCGCCTTTGTGTCCTCTCCCTCAGCTGCTGTCGTTCTGTTTTTGTTCTGTCCCGGTCTAGGAACACCCTCCTGTATTCTTCCGTTTCCTTCAATCGTGGTTTCTCTTGGAGGATTCTGTCTCTCTCTGTTTCTGTCCTGAGAATCAGCTTGAGCGGTCGTTTTCTCCCCTTCGAGTACCCCCCTATTCTCTGAAAATTTACAATCTCGGACATGTCTTCTTCACCTATTTCTTTGAGTATGCTCTCAATCTCCTTTCTTTCTGCCTGTCGTCTTTCAGTGTGTGTCCTTCCCTCACTCTCCTTCAGCCCATGAATAAACACTGCCTTTGCCCTCTCCTCCTCCCATTGCCTTTCCCTCTGCAGCTCAGGCTCCTGTTTCTCCCTTCTTTTTTCCTGTTGCTCTTGGTGGCATGATCGTTCCTCTGCATTTGCCCTATTCCCCTCTCCACCTGCTCTCAGCTGCTCACCCTCTTCGCTCCTTGGCCCTGCTTGGTAGGCAGATACGGCCATAGCGTAAGTTACATCTTCCTTCCCGATGGGCCCCCTTGATGCTGTGTCTTTACTGGTCAATACCCCTGTAACCTGCTTCAGCCTGTTTACCTCATCTTCTAGGCCCCTTATCCTGGCTACTGCATCTTCAGCTTGTGCCTCCCAGTTCTTCTTCTCCTCCTCCAACCTCTTTTCCAGTTTCACAGAAAGCTCTCTCTCCATCTTTGCAGAAAGCTCTCCTAGTTTTCTCTCCCACTCTTGTTCCATCCTTTTGCACTGCTCTTTCATCCATTCTTCCTTACCAGAGCCGTTCTCCTCTGGACCCTGGGTCCTGCGAGTCCCTACCTGTGTGTGTGTGTGTGTGTGTGTGTGTGTGTGTGTGAAGTGTAATTGGCCTCAGATCTTAGGCTTGCTTCTTGACAATGTTGGTTGCCGTTGCCTGTAATTACAGCAAATCTTAGGGGAGGATTTTTTTTTATTTCTACTACAGTGTAATTCATTAGGCTTTTGCACTCCTCTATTGCATATATATTATAGACGTATTTTATGTATGTTGAAACTCGTCTGCGTGTTCAACTTCTAGCTTAGTTACCTTATTGTAGTTCATTTCGTAATGAACAGCCTGTTTCTATTTGTATATTTCTGTACGTATCTTGTATGTTGTGATCATGTCTACTCTCTCTGTTCTGTTGTCATGAGTAAGAGTTTGTGGAGGCTATCCTTGTAACTTTCGTTTCTTACTTTTTGGTGCTAAAATTGTATCAGTCGTTCCGTCTCCTTAATGTTCTAAATACTCTGCATGTGTGCCAGGTGTGGCTTCAGAGCAGCGTTGCATATTTTAGGAATACGGAGCGCATGTATGTTCAAGATAACATCTAGAAAGCTTCTTTTACAGTCCTGAATTCCACTCTTATGTATGCTAGAGATATGTACACCGTGATGTGTATGTCTCGGTGTATATATATATATATATATATATATATATATATATATATATATATATATATATATATATATATATCATATATAATGAGAGGTTACTTTAATGCGTACTCTAGAGATTAAAGTATTATTGGCTGGTGGTGAAGAGCCAGCCTTAATGACCCCTCGTGTAGTCAGTAGGCTTTAAACCCAATTAACCAATAAGCGCAGGTCACATAGGATTTATATTTCTAAATGTGTATACAATGAGAACTTAGTTTAATCCCAACTATAGGGATTAATGTATTCTTGACTGTTGTTGAACAGGTTGCGAAGAATCTTGATAACCCTAGCCTAGGTATAGGCCTCAATAACCGTAAGTTGCCGACATTATTCGGTTGATGTGAACCTATTTTGTGAACCTCTTTCATCGCATGTGTAATGTTTAGTCTCCTGGCACCATGGTCGCAGTCTGGCCTTTCACGGACGTTCCTGAATGCTGGTAAAAGCTTATTGAAAAGAGGAAGTGGAACTGCTCTCCCTTGGATCAAACCTGGTTGCCTCCCATTCATCGTGGAGCTGTATGACCTTTACAGGTTTAGGGTTTCCCCCATGACTAATACTTGACAATAGAGTTGCTAGGAATGATCTTAACAACCATTTCTGACTTCATGTAACTGGTGTAAGACACAGCACAATTTTTTGTAATCTTCATCTATTTACTTGCTCCTTATGCGCCTTCATTCAGGCTTAGCACTGTTTTGTGTATATAAATAATTATCATTGCCAGTAAAAGTAGGCCTTAGGCAAGGATGTGTGATGCCACCATGGTTGTTTAATATATTTATAGATGGGGTTGTAAGAGAAGTGAATGCTCGGGTGTTGGCAAGAGGTGTGGGCGTAAAAGATAAAGAATCTAACACAAAGTGGGAGTTGTCACAGTTGCTCTTTGCTGATGACACTGTGCTTTTGGGGGATTCTGAAGAGAAGTTGCAGAGGTTGGTGGATGAGTTTGGTAGGGTGTGTAAAAGATGAAAATTAAAAGTGAATATTGGAAAGAGTAAGGTGATGAGGATAACAAAATGTTAGGTGACGAAAGATTGGATATCAGATTGGAGGGAGAGAGTATGGGGGAAGTGAATGTATCCAGATATTTAGGAGTGGATGTGTCAGCAGATGGATCTATGAAGGATGAGGTGAATCATAGAATTGATGAGGAAAAAAGGTGAGTGGTACACTGAGGAGTCTGTGGAGACAAAGAACTTTGTCCATGGAAGCAAAGAGGGGAATGTATGAGAGTATAGTTATACCAACTCTCTTATATGGGTGTGAAGCATGGGTGGTGAATGTTGCAACAAGGAGAAGGCTGGAGGCAGTGGAGATGTCATGTCTGAGAGCAATGTGTGGTGTAAATATAATGCAGAGAATTCGTAGTTTGGAAATTAGGAAGTGGTGTGGGATTACCAAAACTATTATCCAGAGAGCTGAGGAGGGGTTGTTGAGGTGGTTTGGACATGTAGAGAGAATGGAACAAAATAGAATGACTTTGAGAGTGTTTAAATCTGTAGTGGAGGGAAGACGGGGTAGGGGCTGGCCTAGGAAAAGTTGGAGGGAGGGGATAAAGGAGGCTTTGTGTGCGAGGGGCTTGAACTTCCACCAAGCGTGCGTGAGCGTGCTAGATAGGAGCTAATGGAGACAAATGATTTTTAGGACTTGACGTGCTGACCGGCAGACCGGACTTGATTCCTGGAGATGGGAAGTACAGTGCCAGCACTCTGAAGGAGGGGTGTTAATGTTGCAGTTTTATAATTGTAGTGTAAGCACGCCTCTGACAAGACAGTGATGGAGTGAATAATGAAAGTTTTTCTTTTTCGGGCCACCCTGCCTTTTTGGGAGACGGCCTATGTGTTAATAAATAATAATAATTATTTTCATCATCATCATCATCATACCATCATGTGACATCAGTGTCTGGTGGCAAGCCGCCACTGTTTCTAACCTCTACTGTCATTTACCTTCGAATATGGCTACGTTATGTTTCACGAATCATTAAACCCTTGTGAGTTATTTATTCAAGTTGTATGAAAGCTTGATCCTCAGTCTGATAATCATGGCACAGACACACTCCTCATGGCCCAGTCTCTATCCAGCCAGACTATTTTATTAGCATTGACATTTTTTGTGACATTTTTAAACACTCCTTTCTTGCATTGGATTCCTTTATCTTTTCCCATTCATTCCGTTCTGTAACTGGTTACAAGATCGTACTGCTGACAGTGACTGAGGATAGACACAAATCGATAGATCTTCATAGAACGAGAGGTTGACGAACTAAAAGTATTCTTTGCAGCTGTGTCCTTGTTCATCGCCTGCCGTACTACGTGTTCTCTTGACTTCTTCCTTGTCTCAGAGTGAACATGTATCCCTGTTGAACAACGTGTTCTCTTGACTATTTTCTTGTACCTCTCAGGATAGCGATGTATCTGTCACTTCCTAACACCATTAAAAAAATATACAGAAGTTCTCTTATTTTGATCTCTATGAATTCGTTGTCGTATTTTCAGGAAACTTCTTAATCCCTCGTAATCGCCTCTTCAAAACAGAATTCTGGGTTGTATTCTTCTGTTACATGTTAAGGAGTGGTGAAGTCTAAGGTTAGTTCGTAGTGGTAACTGTTATTAATTGGTCACTGTCTTTTTCCAAATTTGAGTCATTGTTCTGCAGGCTTTGTATAATTAGATACATGTGCAACACTGAGGTATTTTTATTGTGGAAACGTTTCGCCACACAGTGGCTTCATCAGTCCAATACAAAGAAGGATAGTGAAGATCAGAAGGAGATTGAGGTAATCAGTCCCTCAGCCTGGAGTCGATTTTTATAAGTCCATCAGTCTTGATAAGAATACAGCCTATGCGCGAAGAAATGGTTTATATACTTATTACATTAATCTCCTTCTGATCCTCACTATTCTTCTTTGTATTGGACTGATGAAGCCACTGTGGGGCAAAACGTTTTCACAAAGATACCCAAGTGTTGTACATGTGTCGAATATATCAACTTGTCGGTTCTCTAAACCATTTATCTACAGGTTTTGTATAGTAAAAATGTTGGTAGAATTACCGACAGTATATTAAGTAAAAGGACACAAGTGCAATAATGTGACATTTTATTGTGGCAACGTTTCGCTCTCCAGGAGCTTTGTCAAGCCGTAACCGACTTGACAAAGCTCCTAGAGAGCTAAACGTTGCCACATTAAAATATCCTATTAGTTTCACTTGTGTCCTTTTACCTAACAGGCTTTGTATGACCTTACGTGACCTTGTATGACGCAACAACAGAGGGGTAAGATGGAGGGGGCTGTTGCAATTCCTACTATTTATTCTTCCTTGTGGCCTTTATCACAGTGAAGCAATTACATTGTCTTTATCATCCTCCTCCCTCGTGTACCTCTCTTCTGACATTATCACAGACAAAAGCCTATCTGTTGGGTTCTAGACTCCCTATTGAAAAAGGAATTGAATCTCATTAGTGATTCACTAATCTCTTTCTGATTGAAACTTTGAAACAAGTTTGACTCTCTCTCTCTCTCTCTCTCTCTCTCTCTCTCTCTCTCTCTCTCTCTCTCTCTCCTCTCTCTCTCTCTCTCTCTCTCTCTCTCTCCCCTCTCTCTCTTCCCCCTCTCTCTCTCTTCCCCCTCTCTCTCTCTTCCCCCCCTCTCTCTCTTCCCCCTCTCTCTCTCTTCCCCCTCTCTCTCTCTTCCCCCTCTCTCTCTCTTCACTCTCTCTCTTCCCCCTCTCTCTTCCCCTCTCTCTTCCCCTCTCTCTCTTCCTCTCTCTCTCTTCCCCCTCTCTCTCTCTTCCCCTCTCTCTCTCTTCCCCTCTCTCTCTCTTCCCCTCTCTCTCTCTTCCCCTCTCTCCCTCTCTCTTCCCCTCTCTCTCTTCCCCTCTCTCTCTTCCCCTCTCTCTCTTCCCCTCTCTCTCTCTTCCCCCTCTCTCTCTCTTCCCTCTCTCTTCTCTTCCCCCTCTCTCTTCCCCTCTCTCTCTCCCTCTCTCTTTCCCCTCTCTTCCCTCTCTCTTCCCCTCTTCCCCCTCTCTCCCTCTCTCTTCCCCTCTCTCTTCCCCCTCTTCCCCCTCTCTTCTTCCCCTCTCCTCTCTTCCCTCTCTCTCTTCCCCCTCTCTCTTCCCCTCTCTTCCCTCTCTCCTCTTCCCCCCTCTCTCCCCCTCTCTTCCCCCTCTCTCTCTTCCCCCTCTTCTCCTCCCCTCTCTCTCTTCCCCCTCTCTTCCCCTCTCTTCCCTCTCTCTCTTCCCCTCTCTCTCTTCCCCCCTCCCCTCCACTCTTAATATTTAGGAGTTTTCAAAAGTATCCATTAACGAATACTGTGATTTTATTCTGTAAAAAAACTAAATTTTTAGTGAGGTGGTGGTAGATTTGAGTGAACACTTGCCAGTAGTGAAAGTAATGGGTAGGTCTGAGTGAACACTAGCCAGCAGTGAAAGTAATGGTAGGTCTGAGTGTACAGTTGGCAGCAGTGAAAGTAATGGTAGATCTAAGTGAACACTAGCCAGCAGTGAAAGTATTGATAGGTCTGAGTGAACACTAGCCAGCAGTGAAAGTAATGGTAGGTCTGAGTGAACACTAGCCAGCAGTGAAAGTATTGATAGGTCTGAGTGAACACTAGCCAGCAGTGAAAGTAATGGTAGGTCTGAGTGAACACTAGCCAGCAGTGAAAGTAATGGTAGGTCTGAGTGAACACTAGCCAGCAGTGAAAGTAATGGTAGGTCTGAGTGAACACAATCCAGCAGTGAAAGTAATGGTAGGTCAGAGTGAACACTAGCCAGCAGTGAAAGTAATGGTAGGTCTGAGTGAACACTAGCCAGCAGTGAAAGTAATGGTAGGTCAGAGTGAACACTAGCCAGCAGTGAAAGTAATGGTAGGTCTGAGTGAACACTAGCCAGCAGTGAAAGTAATGGTAGGTCTGAGTGAACACTAGCCAGCAGTGAAAGTAATGGTAGGTCTGAGTGAACACTAGCCAGCAGTGAAAGTAATGGTAGGTCTGAGTGAACACTAGCCAGCAGTGAAAGTAATGGTAGGTCTGAGTGAACACTAGCCAGCAGTGAAAGTAATGGTAGGTCTGAGTGAACACTAGCCAGCAGTGAAAGTAATGGTAGGTCCGAGTGAACACTAGCCAAAAGTGAAAGTAATGGTAGGTCTGAGTGTACACTTGCCAGCAGTGAAAGTAATGGTAGGTCTGAGTGAACACTAGCCAGCAGTGAAAGTAATGGTAGGTCTGAGTGAACACTAGCCAGCAGTGAAAGTAATGATAGGTCTGAGTGAACACTAGCCAGCAGTGAAAGCAGTGGTAGGTTTGAGTGAACACCAGCCAGCAGTGAAAGTAATGGTAGGTCTGAGTGAACACTAGCCAGCAGTGAAAGCAGTGGTAGGTTTGAGTGAACACTAGCCAGCAGTGAAAGTAATGGTAGGTCTGAGTGAACACTTGCCAGCAGTGAAAGTAATGGTAGGTCTGAGTGAACACCAGCCAGCAGTGAAAGTAATGGTAGGTCTGAGTGAACACTAGCCAGCAGTGAAAGTAATGGTAGGTCTGAGTGAACACTAGCCAGGAGTGAAAGTAATGATAGGTCTGAGTGAACACTAGCCAGCAGTGAAAGTAATGGTAGGTCTGAGTGAACACTAGCCAGCAGTGAAAGTAATGGTAGGTCTGAGTGTACACTTGCCATCAGTGAAAGTAATGGTAGGTCTGAGTGAACACTAGCCAGCAGTGAAAGTAATGGTAGGTCTGAGTGAACACTAGCCAGCAGTGAAAGTAATGATAGGTCTGAGTGAACACTAGCCAGCAGTGGTAGGTTTGAGTGAACACCAGCCAGCAGTGAAAGTAATGGTAGGTCTGAGTGAACACTAGCCAGCAGTGAAAGCAGTGGTAGGTTTGAGTGAACACTTGCTAGCAGTGAAAGTAATGGTAGGTCTGAGTGAACACTAGCCAGCAGTGAAAGTAATGGTAGGTCTGAGTGAACACTAGCCAGCAGTGAAAGTAATGTTATGTCTGAGCGAACACTAGCCAGCAGTGAAAGTAATGGTAGGTCTGAGTGAACACTAGCCAGCAGTGAAAGTAATGATAGGTCTGAGTGAACACTAGCCAGCAGTGAAAGTAATGGTAGGTCTGAGTGAACACTAGCCAGCAGTGAAAGTAATGATAGGTCTGAGTGAACACTAGCCAGCAGTGAAAGTAATGTTATGTCTGAGTGAACACTTGCCAGCAGTGAATCAGGAGAATCGATCACGCTGACACTTCAGTGATGAACAACTTGAGAGTGACGCCAGTTATGTGTTAAACATGTTCACAGATATCTAGACTTGAGGGAACAGTGAACATTTCCATTCAACAGACCAAATGTATAAACTCTGGAGTAGTGAACACGAAGAGTGTGTAGAAGAACACCTTCAACTGTTTGGCAGGGGTCTGAACATTGAACTTATTTATCTACTAAACTTGACTGAGGTGGAGAATGATCATGTCCCTCTTTATATCTCAGCCAGTTCAACTGTGAGCCTCTACCAAACCTTTTCAATGAGGAAGGTGGGGGGGAAGCCTTGGTGCTGTTGAAGGGTTCTTGATCCATGGAACTAACGCTATCTCCGCCATTCCTCAGATCGAACCTCATCACCTCTTGTTTCCTGGTACTGCATTTATCTATTCTAATTTAGCGTCTTCCCTAGTACACACCCTTCGACCGACGCTTGACTGTTAGGTGTTGAGCCCTGAGCTCTATGACCCCCCATCCTTTCCCCTACAAGCTTAGTGCTCTGCCATGAACATAAAAGTAGGTCGTGATGAACTAGTATTTCTAGCCGCTGGTCTCGGCGGGGCTTTTGGTGATGGGACCGAGGTCCTGTACTGGTTGACAGGTCTCTCCCATTACAAACATCGCATCATAGCATCTGACATTTTAGCTGTTATAATTGTTTGTGTCCTGAAATGGAATGAAAGTCATTCTGGTGGTGCTGTTTTGTTGGTCTGGAAAGAGAACGAGAGACTAAATGTATTGTGTGTCAACAGTCAACTTAGATAAATGATTGTATCTGCAACATTGCATATTTTACTAGTGGTCTCTTCTGCCGGCAGTTATATTAAGACTCGGTGTATCTACGAGCATACAACAATGTTTATATATACAGCTGTTTCGCCTCCTTTTCTTGCTGTGTATATATACTGGTATATACAGTTTTTTCAGCTCTCGACTGGCGAAACTTATCCTAAATGAATATCCATCGTTTTAGACGTGTCCATCTACCTGAAAGAAAACTGGAGTGTTTCCTGACGGTGGTGTTGATCAGGTAACTGGAGTGTTTCCTGACGGTGGTGTTACCCGGGCAACAGGAGTGTTTGTACATGAATAGTATACAATACCCACAAAATGAAGAATTAGACAAGTGGGTATTAGACATATGGGTATATTTAATTGTAGACGCTTCGCCATCCAATGGCTTTATTAATACAATTCAAGGACATAATGTGACGACTGTAGAACTATATACAAAAGACGAGGTAATCGGTCCCTCAGTCTTGGAGTTGGTGATGAGTACCGTAGTCGTGAAGAATTTGAAGCACGGGCAGTGACAATGTCTTCGTCTGCTACACATCCCTCACCTGACGCCAGTATATAAGCACCAGTCTTCCTGCCTGTGCGTCAGAGTCTTCAAGACTACGGTGCTTATCACCAACTCCAAGGTTGAGGGACTGATTACCTCTGTTTACCTACGCTAGTTAGTTACCATTTTGTCCTAGGCACATGTCAATTAGACACTAGGCCTGTTGTATATATGTGTGTGTGTGTGTATGTGTATGTAAGGAAACACTTCGAAATGTTTCTGCCCCACCGGGAATTGAACCCGGCCCCTCCGTGCGTGAAGCAAGAGCTTTACCCACTAGGCCACCGGGGGCGTGTGTAGTGTTGCTCAGGTGCTGAACATCGCAGTAATGTTTTTCATTTGTGTTTGTGCTGAATATAGTTCTTCCCTGCTGAACTCTGTACCTTCAAGGGAGGTACTGTAGATACTTTCATGTTGGGGAACTTACTTAATCCAACGAAAATTGTGACTACCCTCCTCTTCCTAGAATTAAATCATATTGCCTCCCATTTACCAGGCGTTGTCTGACCCCTACGGGCTTAGCGCTTCCGCCGAGGATGTCATAAGTGTTGAACACTGTGCTGAACTCTTACCGTATCTGAACACTTTACTAGATGTACTCACCTATTTGTGGTTGCAGGGGTCGAGTCATAGCTCCTGGCCCCGCCTCTTCACTGATTGCTACTAGGTCCTCTCTCTCCCTGCTCCATGAGTTTTATCAAACCTCGTCTTAAAACTATGTATGGTTCCTGCCTCCACTACGTCACTTTCTATGCTATTCCACTTCCTGACAACTCTATGACTGAAGAAATACTTCCTAACATCAATTTGACTCATAGGAGTCTTCAACTTCCAATTGTGACCCCTTGTTTCTGTGTCCCCTCTCCGGAACATCTTGTCTCTGTCCACCTTGTCGATTCCTCTTAAGTTTTTTTTATGTCGTTATCATGCCTTTCCCCCCCCCCCGTCCATCCTGTCCTCCAGTGTCGTCAGGTCGAATTCCCTTAACCTCTCCTCGTAGGACATGCCCCTTACTTCCTGGACTTTCTCTAGTTTCTTGACATATTATAAATTAGACACGTATGCAATACCCAAGTGTTGCATATGTGTCTAATTTATAACTTGTCGGTTCTCTGAACCATTCATCTACAGTTTCTTGACATGTTTGGCCAGGTGTGGGTTCCAGATTGGTGCTGCATACTCCAATATGGGCCTGACGTACACGGTGTACAGGGTCCGGCACGACTCCTTACTGAGATGCCGGAATCCTAGTCTTAGGGTCGCTAGTCGCCCATATGCTGCAGAAGTTATTTGGTTGGAGATTGTGTGTGTGTACACCTGGGTTGAACATTTTGTATGTGTTGAACAATTTATACAATATCTCTGATGAATTTTTCACGTGCTGAAGTGAATATAATTACATGTTGAGTGATTGTGTGTGTTATGATGGTGTTCGTATGATCACCCTTGACTTTAGTCTTTATAAAGCTCATGATCAAAGCTTTATATAATATATAAAATGTGTGTCTATTAAATAAAGATGTTTCAATGTGTAATTGTTATTCAAGTTCCACTTGATAGCACTGTATTTTTATCCCAAGTGACGTATGTGAATATATAGAGGAAGTGTGTACCTGACACACGCGAAAATACACTTAATACACCAGTGGGTGTATATATATGTGTATACATAGTGAATATGATAATAGTTTACAATACAGATAAGTTGATAAGACACATGTGCAACAGTTAGGTGTCTTTATTACGAAACGCTTCGCCTACACAGTAGGCTTCTTCAGTCGAGTACAGAGGTAGCAGAGATGTAAGACGATGTCATCAGTCCATCACCCTTGAAGACGTACTGTTGAGGGGGTCAGTCCCTCAGCCTGGAGAAGAGTTCTGCTCCATAGTCTGGAATTATTGTTATAATCAAAACTAAACGCGAAACCCACAAGGTCCATAGTCTGGAACAATGTGAAGCTGTAACAACAGAATGGAGACTTGTATACATGTACTCAGTGTATGTATGCACTGAAAAGTTTGTATATCTCAGTATTTATACGCTG
Organism: Cherax destructor; assembly: GCA_009830355.1. NCBI lineage: Eukaryota > Metazoa > Arthropoda > Malacostraca > Decapoda > Parastacidae > Cherax > Cherax destructor. The sequence goes on from WNWK01014788.1 coordinate 11,768, forward strand.
AGACATGTATATCTGTGTATATACGATACACTGACACTTTACTTCAGCCATATTTAAGGAAATGAAGCTAATTTCTCCCTTTCCTCTCATCAAACATTATTTCCCTTCCCCCCTCCTCCCTGGCGCTGTATGACCCGCATGGGTTTAGCGCTTCCTTGCACTTACAATAATTCCTGGAACAAGAAAGCTACATGCAGTATACACAGTTATCTTGTGACTAATAAAGTTTTTTCAGTTTGCGACATGTGTCACTTTCACCATGACAGTTTGCGACATGAGTGTCACTTTCACCATGACAGTTTGCGACATGAGTGTCACTTTCACCATGACAGTTTGCGACATGAGTGTCACTTTCACCATGTTTTAAAAATCACATAGTTTTGACTTCCGTGTGTCAGCGTTGCTGGTTCCGTTCATATAAAGTCATTTTCCACGAACTAATACACAGGATATACTGTATATACACTGAAAGGCGTGTATAACTTAGCAGATATACACTAAGTCGTCTTCTATATCTACTTCAAGAATTAATATCCTACACACCACAATTATTGTAAACAAACTATACCTTCCACCAACACCCAAAAAAGATTGAAATACGTATATACACGTCTATACATATAACATATAAATATACAATAAGATCACAGTAAGCAGATATCACAATAAGCAAAGCAACCACTGTGGAAAAAAAATAAGTGAAACTTCCAAGCGCTTTTGTGATTACTAGCATATCAAGGACTTGTCCTTGATAATGTGAGAAATTCCGAAATCGCTTGAAAGGTCACTAGAAGTTCACTAGATATATATACATATATCTAGTAGCCGATGAGTGGGTTATGAACCCCAGTTTACTCCATCATTGATTTCCGTAAGTTGAATTGTTGTTATGCCTCGTAGCACAGTGGTTGCATGCTCAACTCAAACACTGCTACTCGGGGTCGAACCTTGGGCTAGGCTGGACGAGTGAACATGTTCCCTAACACTTGCTACAGGGACCATAGCCAAGCTTGTCTTCCGGGACCGTAGTCAAGCTTCTATATTCAAGGACCGTAGTCAAGCTTCTATATTCAAGGACCGTAGTCAAGCTTCTATATTCAAGGACCGTAGTCAAGCTTCTATATTCAAGGACCGTAACCAAGCTTCTATATTCAAGGACCGTAGTCAAGCTTCTATATTCAAGGACCGTAGTCAAGCTTCTATATTCAAGGACCGTAGTCAAGCTTCTATATTCAAGGACCGTAGTCAAGCTTCTATATTCAAGGACCGTAACCAAGCTTCTATATTCAAGGACCGTAGCAAGCTTTATATTCAAGGACCGTAGTCAAGCTTTTATATTCAAGGACCGTAGTCAAGCTTCTATATTCAAGGACCGTAACCAAGCTTCTATATTCAAGGACCGTAACCAAGCTTCTATATTCAAGGACCGTAACCAAGCTTCTATATTCAAGGACCGTAACCAAGCTTCTATATTCAAGGACCGTAACCAAGCTTCTATATTCAAGGACCGTAACCAAGCTTCTATATTCAAGGACCGTAACCAAGCTTCTATATTCAAGGACCGTAACCAAGCTTCTATATTCAAGGACCGTAACCAAGCTTCTATATTCAAGGACCGTAACCAAGCTTCTATATTCAAGGACCGTAACCAAGCTTCTATATTCAAGGACCGTAACCAAGCTTCTATATTCAAGGACCGTAACCAAGCTTCTATATTCAAGGACCGTAACCAAGCTTCTATATTCAAGGACCGTAACCAAGCTTCTATATTCAAGGACCGTAACCAAGCTTCTATATTCAAGGACCGTAACCAAGCTTCTATATTCAAGGACCGTAACCAAGCTTCTATATTCAAGGACCGTAACCAAGCTTCTATATTCAAGGACCGTAACCAAGCTTCTATATTCAAGGACCGTAACCAAGCTTCTTATTCAAGACCGTAACAAGCTTCTATATTCAGACCGTAACCAAGCTTCTATATTCAAGGACCTAACCAAGCTTCTATATTCAAGGACCGTAACCAAGCTTCTATATTCAAGGACCGTAACCAAGCTTCTATATTCAAGGACCGTAACCAAGCTTCTATATTCAAGGACCGTAACCAAGCTTCTATATTCAAGGACCGTAACCAAGCTTCTATATTCAAGGACCGTAACCAAGCTTCTATATTCAAGGACCGTAACCAAGCTTCTATATTCAAGGACCGTAACCAAGCTTCTATATTCAAGGACCGTAACCAAGCTTCTATATTCAAGGACCGTAACCAAGCTTCTATATTCAAGGACCGTAACGAAGCTTCTATATTCAAGGACCGTAACCAAGCTACCTGTGTTTGTAAAAGTACCTATAAAATAAATATGACTTCTTTTTCTTTTCACTTTTCTTCCTTTTCATTTTCTTTTTACTTTTTTTTTTCTTTTAATTTTATTACCTCTTGTAGTCTACAAGACTTCGTTACTATTAGCCTACGACTAGGTTATAATTTACTAGATCACAAGACTACAAGATGTTGCTATACTAAACTATTATTAAATCTCTTCGGCAGACAGGTGGCCTTGGATGTCTTGCACTTCCCCACGATGGGATCTTGACATTACACGTAGTTACTTTAGTTGTGTCGGAAGGTTAGGCAGGCAAGCTAATACTGTTGTTCCCTGTTGATCGTCAGTAGCAGTCTCTGACAGACTAGTTGGCTGCTCATCAACATTCCCCGTCTCCCAAGTGTAATGCAAGTGCCTCCACCAGGTCTGAGAAGTTGTCCGGATCAGGTCCACATTGATTTATTTTTTCGAGACAGCCCATCGGCATATGTTTGCCTTGCCAGCACGATATTCCATTTCAAAATCAAACCTGGCCAACTCGGCAGCCCATCTTTGTTCCATATCCCTTAATTTTGCTTTATTAATTTTGCTTTAGTGCCTGCCTATTTAGATAGTCCTTGAACTTATTCATTACAATCCATTTAAGAGTAAGTAACTCTTAATTTCATACTGATATAATTCTTCATATTCTTCTCAGAACCCTTCCAACACCTGCTGGCATAGGTGTTTGAAGGTTCTGAGCAACACTGGGTGTTGCTCTCCTTCCATCTCTTGCGACAAAACAGCATCTAACCCATGGAAACTGACATCAGTCTCCAGGAAAAAATGGCTTAGTATAATCTGAACATTTGAGAATGGGAGACGTCACTAGCTTCTGCAGGGTGCGAAATATCATTATCTTTTTCATCAGCGAGAGATGGTATTACTAATTTCAAGTAGTCTTTCTTCAACAAAGCGTCCCCTGGAGAGGAACTACTACTGGAACTAGTGACATTGCATTTATGAGCATTTTATTTTGTTTACACAAATTTGACAGGGTAAGAGCTGTTATCCTACCTCAGCTTATTTCAAATCCCGGCCCTATTTAAGGTATACTACCACCTCCAGGATGCAACCCACACCAGTCTATTAACACCCAGCTACCTACTCACTACTAGGTGAACATGGACAACAGGAGTAAAGAAAACACCCAATGTTTCCACCCATACCGGGGATTGATTCAAGGACACCTGGTGGTAACTTGCTGCCAAGTCACTTAGAAAACAATTTGTCTCCTACCTAGGCATCAAGGGCCTCATGAACCCTTAGCAAGAAAAAGTATCCTTCTGTGTGGCTGTGTACCTGAATAAACTTACCCACATTCAGTAGTAGGAGGGGAAACGTAAATATTCTCAGCGCACTGGAGAACCTCTTCAGATGCTGCTAGGTTGAGAGGAACACCTTATATACTCTAACATGTCTGGTATCTATAAATATTTATGTATTAGTATCTACGCGTGTGTATTGACCCCTGTGGTTTATCGCTTCTATTTGATTATAATAATAATAATAATACGCGTATGTATATATAAAAAAGATAGTGACTTTGACACACACTATGCTCACACACACAAACTATTCTAAAGCATTACAAACATATATTATTATTATTACAAATTATTTTGGCGCTTCTATTTGATTATAATAATAATTACAAGTTATTATTATTATTATTATTATTACTATTATTATTATATTATTACTATTATTATTATTACTATTATTATTACAATTATTATTATTATTATTATTATTACAATTATTATTACTATTATTATTATTATTACTGTTATTATTATTATTATTATTATTACTGTTATTATTATTATTATTATTATTACTGTTATTATTATTATTACTGTTATTATTATTATTATTATTATTATTATTATTACTGTTATTATTACTGTTATTATTATTATTAGCAGCAACAACAGAAGCGGTGGCAGAGGCAGCAGCAGAGGAAATCAATCATTTTATTTTATTTCATAACATACAATGCAATATACCTGGAGAGGGTTTCGGGGGTCAAAGCTCCCGCGGCCCGGTCTGTGATCAGGCCTCATGGTGGATCAGGGTCTGATCAACCAGGTTGTTACTGTTGGCCGCACGCAACCCGACGTACGAACCACAGCCCGGCTGGTCAGGTGCCTGTCCAGCACCTTCTTGAAGACAGCCACGGGTCTATTGGTAATCCGCCTTATGTATGCTGGGAAGCAGTTGAACAGTCTTGGGCCCCTGACACTTACTGTGTTGTCTTTTATCGTGATAGTGGCACCCCTGTTTTTCATTGGGGAAATATTGCGTCGTCTGCCGAATATTTTGCTTTCATATGGAGTGATTTCCGTGTGCAAGTTTGGTACTAATCCCTCTAGAATTTTCAAAGTGTATATCCCTTCCGCCTGCGTTCTAGGGAGTACAGGTTAAGGAACTTCAAGCGTTCCCAGTAACTGAGGTGGTTTATCGCAGTTATGTGTGCCGTGAAGGTTCTCTGTACATTTTCTAGGTCAACAATTTCACCTGCCTTGAAAGGTGCAGTTAGTGTGCAGCAATATTCCAGCCTAGATAGAACAGGCGACCCTTGTAGCTACACAAATAAAATACTGCTTCACTATGCAGATGTTCTTAGTTAAATAAATTTCTAGTTCATGATTTTCTAGCAAACTTATTCTAGATTTAATTACATCAAAAATCTTTTTTTCAAAAACGTATACGGTAAGTATCAATGAAGAGCGTAGGTACGCAAGAAAAATATATATGTTTTATAAGTAAGTAAAATTTAAAAATACAGAATTCTTATTGATCAATGAAGTACTTATAATAAAGCAGTATAATATTAACAAAAAATGTGCAGCATTATGACTGGTACTAAGAGAGGGTAACCTCATAAACTCCAGGTAAACAAGTAAATACACCAGCCCTTCTTCTTGATTCGCCGTTACTCTCCCCGCCCGGGTCTTTTCCAGATGGTGACCCGGTCTTGGGAGTGTCTGAGACCTATGTATGCCATGGGAGGAGGTACAAGTATCTCCTCATCTTCTGGGACCAGCTGTCCCCAGGCCTAGCCACATCTCCCGCCCACACGGGACTCGTAGGGAGAAGCTAGGCCTCTGGTCTGCCACCTTCCCTGCCCAAGGGGGGCTTGTGGAAATGGTGGCCTCCAACCACCATCCCTGGTACATGCCTGTTCGCCGGTATGGCGCCCGCTCACCCTATATGTACATGTTGTACATGTACTTGTAGTAATAAAGATATTATTATTATGCTATGGGCGGCAGAAGACGACTTTATTCGCTTTATTAACCCCGGAGTGATAGTAACCCATTACAGTCAGTCAGTGTGCTTTATTTCCATTGAGATTCTTTTGAAGTCCTTTCCCCAGGATGCGACCTACAACAGTCGAGTAACTGTCAGGTATCTATTTACTGCTATGAAACAGGGAGATTAAATGTTAGGAGAGATTTCCCCATACATCTCGCCTCATACTGGGGTTCGACCCCATATCCTCTTGGGTGTGAGGCGAGCGAGCTTCCCACTGCACTAAGAATTACTTGCCAAAGTGGAAAGATTATAGAGGTACATAACAGTGTTTGAAGAAATCCACACAGATCAACCACAACCAACAAAAACTATTACTTTATGGCAATGGCATTGCTGTAGTTACATATTACGGCGAGTGTCTGGGTTCGATTCCCAGCGAGGGAATGGGCGTGTTTCTTTACACCGGTTGTCTATGTTCACCCATCAGTAAAATGGATACTTGGGAGTTAGTCGACTGGTGTGGGTCGCATCTTGGACACAACTGACCTAATTTGCCCGAAATGCTCAGCATAACAAGCGGCTTACTATATAGTAGTATGTCATTGATGTCAGCTAGGCCTGTATATCATGTACATGTACTTGTAGTAAATACAGATATTATTATTATTTTTATTATTATATTCTGAGTACCAATCCCTCTACGCTAGAGGTTAGCTTCCCCTGGTACATGCTCTACAGCAGCAGTTTTTAACCGGGGACTTGAGTAATTTCCAGGAAGGGGTGGGGGACCAAGAGCAAAAATAAGGTATATGTTGTGTATTTGCGATTTGATGAGTTGGAAATAATAAAGTTAAGAATGAAAATTAGTTTCTCAATTTTTATATTTAAATAAAGAGGACTTTTCTTAACTTTTACATTAGGAATTTTATATGAAGGGGCGTGGCACAATATACGTTAAAAAACCACTGTGTGTAGTATCAGTTGTGACGATCCTGGGTAATTAAGATTCTACTGTTGTAACGCTAACGCGTCATACTGGGTAATATATTTATCTTGAATCTCGTGGACTATCTGGTGAGGTGATGGAGCCGGAGGGACACTGATTTACAATACAATACAATTTTTATTCCTTTGCAAAGGTTACAATGTGTGATTTACATATTATAAAGTGTTAAGTACAAAGAAAGCCACTAACATGCCTGAGCATTTCTGTTTTCTGAGGCCAGATGTTTAAATTGACCTTTATTAAGCCTGTGTATTGCAGCGGGTTGTATTGAAGAAATGCCTAGGCATGCTAGTGGCCTTCTTTGTAATTAATATTTCATAACTACAAAATGCAATGAGGCAGAGGAAAGGTTAGTTCCCAAGGGCAACAGAAATAATGGGAAGACCAGAACGTGTGGAAAATATTGGTATTTTCCGAAAGTTATATTCAATAGACTTGCCATTATGAATAGATATCATTATTTTTTTATATTTTATTTAAAAACTTAGTATACAAATACAAGGTGTTTCCATCACCACATACATTAATGCATTAACAAAAACTTTGAAATACATGACCATAACAAAATCCACACCATCTCATTAATATATAGTACCAATAAAAACTATCGATCACCAAAACAAAAATTCATGTGTAACTCCTCTGTACTAACATCAAGGTACACAGCTCAACCCGCCTTCTCTTCACCACTCATACCACAAACATACATAATATACAAGCAACCACATCTAACACAACGAACTTAACATGTAATATATATATATATATATATATATATATATATATATATATATATATATATATATATATATATATATATATCAACCCAACTATGGATTGCAAGAAACTCAAATATAAACAAGCATCCCAATACCCAAAGCCCTATATAGGGGTATGTACCATTGCTACGATACCCAAAAGCAAAACAATGTTAACTAACATTTGGTTCTATATAAATTCCCTTTCCAAAAAAAAAAAAAAAAAAAAACCTCCCAACACAACCCCCCCCTTCACCTGCCACCCTATAACAACCAAAACCAGATTCATTCTCCACACGCACACACATATATGCCAAAGAAACATAATATATTCTACTGAACAGCACTTAAGCCCAAGCCTGACACCATATCCGACCTTAACACATATGGCCATTACAAAAGTATCAAAATTATTATAAAATAATAATACACGATCCTACCACTCAAATGAAGTGTCCAAAACACACATGACGCTTGACTTTTCATTAACTCTGGGCAACCCCTCATGTCTATGTCCCATCACATTTTTAAACAGGTTACAGAAACTCATAATACATAAAGAAGAACACGTGGAAGAACTTAATCCACCTGTTTACATTCCATAATGAAATCTGATCACTAGGTCCTCCTATGACCCCCTTGCTTGTACACCCAACAAACATATGAACATATAGACAGAAAAGTTCTGAAGCAAAAGACACCTCAGCCTATATCCCACTGATTTACTCCCCCCCACCTAACGTCCATTGCAACTAAACCCCCCTATCCCTAGATATTATTGCGCTGCTGTTGGCTTATCATTTAACTGCCTGAAAAGCCTAGACATACCTAAGCATATTATTGGCCAACTTGTAATATCTACTTCATAAAATGTATAATATAAGTACACCCCACTTTGTATATTACTAGAAATAAAGAATTTGAATTGAATTTGAGTACAGCAGAGAACCAACAGACCGTCGATCTTGGCGGGGGGGAGACGGCTTGGGTCAAACGAGGGGGTTAACTGCGTGGGGTCGCCCAGCTTGGGTCAGTCACGTCGGAGAAGGCGAAGAAGGTTGAACGATGGGAGAGTTCTGACTATAAGGGAGTCAGGAATCGGCGTTTACTACGACCAAATCGCGGTTAATGGTCTCTCTTCACAATAGTGAATGTTGTGAATATTCGCCGGGAATAATGTGGGACATTAAGTCCAAGAAACTGCAATAATAGAGTGATAATGTGTTAGTGACCGACGCCGCCATTACGGGTATTCAATGGAGGAAATGTGTGTCAGTTTGATCATTGTTCATCGCACACAATTATTAATGTATTAACTTCTAACGAGGGTAAATTAGTGGGACATTAAATCGTCGTGTGAATTAATAGCCACATTAGGAGGAAGACAACAGTCAAAGACCAGGTGATCAGTCTGAGGAAAGAAGGTGGGGAACTCACAAGAAACGATCAAGAGGTATGTGAGGAGCTCAATACGAGATTTAAGGAAGTATTTACAGTGGAGGCAGGAAGGACTCTGGGAAGACAGAACAGAGGGGGACATCAACAAGGAATATACCAACAAATGTTGGATGACATACACACAACTGAGGAGGAGGTGAAGAAACTGCTAAGTGACCTTGATACCTCAAAGGCGATGGGACCGGACATCTCCCCGTGGGTCCTTAGAGAGGGAGCAGAGACGCTGTGTGTGCCACTAACCACAATATTCAACACATCACTCGAAACTGGGCAACTACCTGAGGTAGGGAAGACATCAAATGTAGTTCCCATTTTTAAGAAAGGAAACAGAAATGAGGCACTAAACTATAGACCAGTGTCACTAACGTGTATAGTGTGCAGTCATGGAGAAGATTATCAGAAGATTATATTATAAATGACAACCAGCATGGATTCAGGAAATGCAAATCCTGTGTCACAAACCTCATGGAGTTTTATGACAAGGTAACAGAAGTAAGACATCAGAGAGATTTTGATTTTGCCACCGAAGTGGCTAGTTTATTGTGCACCCCATATCCATCCTGTGGACGGTAGCGCAGAGCATATGGATACACAAAAGGCCTAGGCCCCAAAAGGGTTAACAATTGTACATTTGGATTTATATCTACATTTCACTTATCTGTTACAAGCAAATTTAGGAAATTTGCTTAGTACAACTGGTATCCCATTTTCATGAATAAGATATCTTGACATGTCACACAGGTTATTATATTGTCTATCTCTATATTCCTCAATAAGTGGACAATTAGGCACATAGTGTTCAAGACAGTGACCATATGCCTGATCACGTAATTTGCATTTAGTTTGATCATCATGTGTGTGTCTCCCAAACTGCCAGAAGTACCTGTAGCCAAGCCTAAGTCTGGCCACTACAACATCAGTCAGTCTGTTCACATTGCAAGTTGCTCCATAAACATACTTATCTATGTTCATGTTATCATAGTGGGTTATAGATCTACTCAGGCTTCTAACTGCATTCCTATAGCAATCATTTTCATTATTTATTTCTCTCCTAATATTCCTAATGCTAGACACAGATATACCAAAGTTATATTCTACATTCTCCTTCTGGGTACTCTAATTGGCTAACATATCAACTTTATCATGAAGGAATAATCCAATGTGTGATGGAATCCATAGCAATTGTACATTAATTCCTTTGTCCCGGATTTTTGAGTATCTATACCTGGCTTCTCCAATGAGCATGCTGTTAGTCATTATATGAGTCAAGAGCCTTAAGTGATCACATAGAATCAGTAATGATGAGAGTCAAGCTCAGTGTCATAAGTTAGCTTTAGTGTCATTAGGATTGCAAACAACTCAGTTTGAAGTGTAGACGCCCAGTTGTTAATTCTTATGCCTAGTTCAACAGATTTATTATTGTTCTTAACTAGGGAGGTGTCAACCAGAGCAGATGCAGCCCTGCCAGAAGACTCCTGTTTAGATCCATCAGTGTATATAACTTGTGATAATCAGAGAGAAGGGTGGGTTGACTGCATTTTCTTGGACTGCAAGGCCTTCGATACAGTTCCTCACAAGAGATTAGTGCAGAAGCTAGAGGATCAGGCACGTATAACAGGAAGGGCACAGAGAATACCTGACAGGGAGGCATCAACGAGTCATGGTACGTGATGAGGTATCACAGTGGGCGCCTGTGACGAGCGGGGTCCCACAGGGGTCAGTCCTAGGACTAGTGCTAGTTTTGGTATATGTGAATGACATGATGGAAGGGATAGACTCAGAAGTGCCCCTGTTCGCAGATGATGTGAAGTTAATGAGGAGAATTAAATCAGATGAGGATCAGGCAGGACTACAAAGAGACCTGGACAGGCTGGACACGTGGTCCAGCAACTGGCTTCTCGAATTTAACCCCGCTAAATGCAAAGTCATGGAGATTGGGGAAGAGCAAAGAAGACCGCAGACAGAGTATAGGCTAGGTGGCCAAAGACTGCAAACCTCTCTCAAGGAGAAAGATCTTGGGGTAAGTATAACACCGAGCACGTCTCCGGAAGCACACATCAACCAGATAACTGGTGCAGCATATGGGCGCCTGACAAAACTGAGAATAGCATTCCGATACCTTAGTAAGGAATCATTCATGACATTGTACACTGTGTACGTCAGGTCCATATTGGAGTATGCAGCACCAGTTTGGAACCCACACCTGGTCAAGCACGTCAAGAAATTAGAGAAAGTGCAAAGGTTTGCAACAAGGTTAGTTCCGAAGCTAAGGGAAATGTCCTCTGAAGAAAGGTTAAGAAATCGGCCTGACGACACTGGAGGACAGGAGGGTTAGGAAGATATGATAACGACATACAGAATACTGCGTGGAATAGATAAGGTGGACAGAGACAGGATGATCCAGATACAAGGGGTCACAATTGGAAGTAGAAGACTCAGACGAGTCAAAGGGATGTGAGGAAGTATTTCTTCAGTCATAGAGTTGTCAGGAAGTGGAATAGTCTAGCAAGTGATGTAGTGGAATAGTCTAGCAAGTGATGTAGTGGAATAGTCTAGCAAGTGATGTAGTGGAATAGTCTAGCAAGTGATGTAGTGGAATAGTCTAGCAAGTGATGTAGTGGAATAGTCTAGCAAGTGATGTAGTGGAATAGTCTAGCAAGTGATGTAGTGGAGGCAGGAACCATACACAGATTTAAGACGAGGTATGATAAAACTCATGGAGCAGGGAGAGAGGACCTAGTAGCGGTCAGTGAAGAGGCGTGGCCAGGAGCTAAGTCTCGACCTCTGCAACCACAATTAGGCGAGTACAATTAGGTGAGTACACACACACACACACACACACACACATACACATGTGGTAATGCTTTACTTACAGGAAGCAAAGTCAGGGTATTTTTCCAGAATGGTCTATAATATACCACTGTGGATAAAGTACTTTGACATATCTTGAACATTTCTGAGTGAGTTGTCTCTGAATTCATTAATTTTATCGCACTCCAGTACATAATGACGCAGGGTGTGACAATAGTCCATCTGGCAAAGTTTACATTTTGTTTGGTCTACATTTGGTGGTGGTGATTTAACCTGCCAAAGATACTTGTAACCCAGCCGGAGGCGGGCGGTAGTGACATCCAAGAGTATGCTTATTTTGTTGGATGCACCATAGACATGTGGCTCCTCCTGCATTATAGAATGATAGATGGACTGACGGGTGTCAATATCCCCGAGTCTTAAGTCAATAAAATTCAATTGAAGTTCTTTTCGTATTATTGTTCTCAAACTGCTAACTGACAAGCCAAGATTGTAATCTACCACTTCTTTGAAAGCATACAACTTAGCCAATTTATCAGTTCTATCATGCGATACACAGATGATCAAACTAAATGCAAATTATGTATTCAGGCATATGGTCACTGTCTTGAACACTGCTTAATTGTCCACTTATTGAGAAATATAGAGATACAGTATAATAACCTATGTGACATGTCAAGATATCTTATTCATGAAATAAGATACCAATTGTACTAAGCAAATTTCCTAAATTTGCTTGTAACAGATAATTGAAATGTAGATATAAATCCAAATGTACAATTGTTAACCCCTTTGGGGCCTAGTGCCTAGGCCTTTTGTGTATCCATATGCTCTTGCGCTACCGTCCACAGGATGGATATGGGGTGCACAATAAACTAGCCATTTCGGTGGCAAAATCTAATCTATCATGCATCTGAAGACCAATGTGAGATGGAATCCACATACAAATGCCGCGGTAACTTAATTGGTGGTTAAAGCAAATCATAATATATAATTGTATTGGATTATCATAGATTAATTATTTTAAATTTCGCATCATGTGGGATTATCATCATCATAATTATTATTTTTACAATGGAGAGCGTTAAATCCTTAGGGATTATATAGCGCCTGTGGGGAGGGGAAAGGAAGGAATTCAGGCCCAATTCAGGGAACTGGAGCATAGATCCAGTTCCGTGGATCAAGAGCACCTCACCAGCATCAAAAGACCCTCCCTAGAGGGATATTATATGGGAAAATTTAAATCATAATGTGTGGTAGCGCGGAGGGTTGCCGTGGGGATGGGTTGCATTGCGGCGAGGATGGTAGCGGAGTGATACAGTGTGTTATGATGGCGGCTGTGTTGTGATGAGTGTGTGTGAGGCTGCCACCACCCTCCCAGACCACCCTTCACGCTCCACCATGACGAGACCTACTCGCCCAGGAACGTGATGATGTATATACATGATGTGCACACTCTGGATCACGTTACTGGCTGTTATCGTCCATGTAGCTGGCAGTGAGGGTGAGAGGACACTATTGTTTACATTAACACACTTCCCCCCCCCCCCCTTGAACACATACGCCTTGTTATTAATGTTATATTTCTCTAATCCTGGCTTGTTCCTGCATTCTTTGTGGTATTTATACTCTGTGTGACTGGTTGCTCTTAGTGCTGCTGGAGCAAGGTAAACAGGTGTGCAGGCATGCATGTTTATCCGTGTGCGCCTCTCGGTGTATATACACAGTTTACTTTAATCTTTATTTTTAGGGTTTAAAGTCTTCTTGACTGGTGGTGTTGAGGTGGTTATTGAGCCTCGTGTAGTTTTTGAATCTCGTTAACCTGGCAGCCAACATGTCATGTGGCAGTAACTGAGTACTGTTATCACTGCTATCACGGTGCTGTTATCAATGCTGTTATGTTATCTCGGTGCTGTTATCACTATCACAGTGCTGTTATCACTATCACAGTGCTGTTACGGTGAAAAATTAGACACGTGCAACATCAGGGTATCTTTGTTGTAGACGTTATGGTGGTGTTATCACTATGCAACGTCCCAACAATTCCAGGAACAGCTAATGAAAATTGACCACTGTCTGGAAAATCTTCCAGCTCCTGCCCCCAACATCTTGCTACTGGGGGATTTCAACCTCAGGCACCTAAAATGGAGGAACATTGCAAACAATGTGGTAGCAGAGATAACACCAGGAGGCAGCTCAGATGAAAATTCACACATGCATGAACTTTTAAATCTCTGCACACCAAGTTCACCTTAAACCAGCAAATAGTAGAGCCCACAAGATTAGAGAATACGCTGGACCTCATCTTCACCAACAATGATGATCTGATACGAAATGTCATCATATCAAAAACAAAATACTCAGATCACAACATAATAGAGGTCCAGACATGCATGCGGAGAGCCCCAGATCAACAAAATGTGATCAGCCGCGAGGGAGCTTTCTCCAAATTCAACTTCAATAACAAAAACATAAGGTGGGACCAAGTAAACCAAGTCCTAAATGATATAAACTGGGAAGATTGCCTAAGCATCACGGATCCCAAACTATGTCTAGAACAAATTAACTCTGGTACTTGAGGTTTGCTCAAGGCAAATTCCCTTAAGGAAAAGGAGAAGATGCAAACTAGAAAGAGAGAGGCGCTCCCTATACAGGCGAAGGCAAAGAATAACGGAGCGGCTACAGGAGGCCAATATCTCTGAAATACGTAGGGAGACACTAGTCAGAGAAATAGCAAACATCGAATTAAAACTAAAGGAATCTTACAGGAATCAAGAGACACGGGAAGAACTAAAAGCCATAAATGAAATTGAAAGAAACCCTAAGTATTTCTTTTCCTATGCAAAATCAAAGTCGAGAACAACAACCAGTATTGGGCCCCTACTTGAACGGGATGGGTCCTACACAGATGACAGCAAGGAAATGAGTGAGTTACTTAAATCCCAGTATGACTCAGTTTTTAGCGAGCCACTAACCAGACTGAAAATCGAAAACCTAAATGATTTTTTTATGAGTGCCACAGAACTTGACAGACGCATGCCTTTCTGACATCACCACGACGCCAAATGACTTCGAAAAGACGATAAATGACATGCCCATGCACTCCGCTCCATGCCCAGACTCATGGAACTCTGTGTTCATCAAGAACTGCAAGAAGCCCCTATCACATGCTTTTAACATCCTATGGAGAGGGAGCATGGACACTGGGATCGTCCCGCAGCTACTAAAAACAACAGACAGCCCCGCTCCACAAAGGGGGCAGTAAAGCAATAGCAAAGAACTACAGACCAATTGCGCTAACGTCCCATATCATAAAAATCTTTGAAAGGGTTCTAAGAAGCAAGATCGCCACCCATCGTGATACCCATCAATTGCACAACCCAGGACAGCATGGGTTTAGAGCAGGCCGCTCCTGTCTGTCCCAACTACTGGACCACTACGACAAGGTCCTGGATACTCTAGAAGACAAACAGAATGCAGATGTTATATACACAGACTTTGCAAAAGCTTTGATAAGTGTGACCATGGTGTGATAGCACACAAAATGAGTGATAAAGGAATAACAGGAAAAGTTGGTAGATGGATCTATAATTTCCTAACAAGTAGAACACAAAGAGTAGTAGTCAACAGCGTAAAGTCTGAGGCGGCTACGGTGAAAAGCTATGTTCCACAAGGCACAGTACTCGCTCCCATCCTGTTCCTCATCCTTATATCGACATTGACAGGGATATCAGCCACAGTGCCGTGTCTTCCTTTGCAGATGACACCCGAATCTGCATGACAGTGTCCACCATTGAAGACACTGCAAGACTCCAAGCAGACATCAACCAAATCTTTAAATGGGCTGCAGAAAACAATATGAAGTTCAATGATGAGAAATTTCAATTACTCCGATATGGAAAACGTGAGGAAATTAAAATCTCATCGGAGTATAAAACAAATTCCAACCACACAATAGAGCGAAAAACTAATGTCAAAGACCTGGGAGTGATCATGACAGAGGATCTCATGACAGGCACCTAAAGTCGGTACCTGACCAGCCAGGCTGTGGTTCGTACGTTGGACTGCGTGCAGCCAGCAGTAACAGCCTGGTTGATCAGGCTCTGGTCCAACAGGAGGCCTGGTCACAGACCGGGCTGCGGGGGCATTGACCCCTGGAATTCTCTCCAGGTAGACTTCAGGTATCACAGCTGTTATGGTGCTGTTATCACTATCACGGTGCTGTTATCACAGCTGTTATGGTGCTGTTGAAAATGGTATTAAATACCGACAAGTTGAAGACACTTGTGCAACAGTTGGGTATCTTTATTGATGAAACATTTCGTCTACACAGTAGGCTTCTTCAGTCGAATACAAAGGGAGCAGTAGTAATGAAAGAGATGATGTAATCAAGTCCACCAATCTTGGAGAAAAAGTATTTGAGATGCTCAGTCCCTCAGCCTGGAGAAGAATTCAGCTCCATGATCTGAAATGATATGAAGCTGAAGCATGAGAACGGAGTCTTAAATACTGTCGAAGGTGAGGTGAAAGATCTTGAAGATGTTGTAAGGGACGGACAGGATCCACTAGTGGAAGTAAGAAGGCAGGTTCATCTGGAATCCAACCCTTCTCACTCGTACCTAGTAGATATGTGATGAAGAATGGAAGATGTCTTTTGTACCAAGATACCATTGTGATGCAGTGTCTGACAGCATTGTTACAACGTCTTCGAGATCTTCACCCTCACCTTCAACAGTATTTAAGACTCCGTTCTCATGTTTCAGCTTCATATCATTCCAGATCATGGAGCTGAACTCTTCTCCAGGCTGAGGGATCAACCACCTCAAATACTTTTTCTCCAAGATTGATGGACTTGATTGTATCATCGCTTTCATTACCACTGCTTCCTTTGTATTTGACTGAAGAAGCCTACTGTGTAGGCAAAACGTTTCATCAATAAAGATACCCAACTGCTGCACATGTCTTACTTATGGTACTGTTATCACTGCTGTTATTATAGGTTAAATAAGTTATCACCATTGTTTGCCTCTACTACTGTGTTTGATACAGATGTTAGAACATAAGAAAGAAGGATCACTGCATCAGTCCTACTGGCTCATGTTAGGCAGGTCCAAGTCACACTCATCCACACCCACTCATGAACTTGTTTAAATGATTTTTAACCCTTTCAGTGGCCGTCACATAGAATTGTCATTGAGGCCAGGGTCCCTTGCATACTTCTATGTCATGAGCTCAGCTAACTCAGATAAGCTGTTAGTAGTAAATTTTTGTACTGAGATGTGAGAGCATAATCTAAATGAGGCCTTGGCAATGAAATACATATACAGTTAAAGTATAATCTGAGAATGCCTGTTATTTATTCTTCTTGATATGAAGTCAAGAATTCTGTTAGCTTTATTGCTAACTCTTATGCACTGAAACTTATGTCAGTAGTCTGGATTATCTTTATATGAACCCTAAATAAAATTTTGTCTTAACACTGCTAAATCAAATGAACCTAACCAAACAAACCTAACATATTTTAAATTAATCAAACGTATCCTAACCTTTCCAGACGAACCTATCACATCCTAACCTGACAGACTTTACATATCCTAACCTAAGCAGAGAAATCTAGCATATCTTAATGTAATTAAATGACTTAGTGTTCTAGTCTAACCAGATAAGGAACTGAATGCATTCATTTTGGTGCCCTCAAGTTGTTGCCAGTCTTATTTCTTTTTGCTCCACTAACCCTCCTCAAGGGAGATTCCTTGACGCTGGTGAGGGGCTCTTGATCTAGGGAATTGGATCTGTGCTCTGGTTCCCTGAATTGAGCCTGAATACATTCCACCCATCCCCCCCACATGCACAGTATAATCCTACAGGTTTAGTGCTCCCCCATGATTATAATAATAATGCTCCACAAACCTAACATATCTAACAGATGCTGAGCCATTGATGATACTCTTCTAATCATTTGTTCTCTCCTGACTGTAATACTGCTATATATTAATGTCCCCCCTTCAAGGCAGGGTATATTAATGATCTAGAAAGCATAGAGAACTTTCACTCCCCATGTACATTCAGCCAAACATCTGAACAACTGGGAATGCTTGAAGTCTCTTGAACTAGAGTATATTCCTTGGAATGCAATAAGATATCACAGGTGATATCACAATATGCAAAATAACCACTATGAAAAAATAGAGAAATTCCATGCGCTTTCGTGACCACTCACATTATCAAGGAACTATAAAGCACAAAACATCAACAAGAAGGCTTATAAAGGGGCAAGACTACACCTCACAATCGCATCATAACAGAGACCGCACCTCACATTAGCGTGATGGCACCTGACTTTGTGATGGGCACCTGAAACTCTAGCCAAGAAATAAGATTTATCTAATGTATCATTAAATTCTTCCCAAATTTTATGAATTATAAATGAATCCAATTTATATAAACCAAAATAAATATTCATATTTTGAAAACTGCTTTTTATGAAACATGATTCTATTACAGTGGAACCCCGGATTTCGTCAATAATTCGTTCTAGAAGGCTTTTTGAGTGCCATTACTGAACGAATTTGTTCCCATAAAGATAACTGGATAACAGGTATATCTAGCTACTTCTACTTACACTTTAGGTCACACTACACAGGCATGCACATGCATATATATACATACACACATCTAGGTTTTTCTTCTTTTTCTTAATAGCTCTTGTTCTTTATATTTTCTCTATTGTCCATGGGAAGTGGAAAAGAATCTTTCCTCCGTAAGCCATGCGTGTCGTATGAGGCGACTAAAATGCCGGGAGGAATGGGCTAGTAACCCCTTCTCCTGTACACATTTACTAAAAAAGAGAAGAACAAAAACTTTATAAAACTGGGTTGTTTGAATGTGCGTGGATGTAGTGCGGATGATAAGAAAGAGATGATTGCTGATGTTATGAATGAAAAGAATTTGGATGTCCTGGTCCTAAGCGAAACAAAGCTGAAGGGGGTAGGCGAGTTTCAGTGGGGAGAAATAAATGGGATTAAGTCAGGAGTATCTGAGAGAGTTAGAGCTAAGGAAGGGGTAGCAATAATGTTGAAGGATCAGTTATGGAAGGAGAAGAGGGAATATAAATGTGTAAATTCAAGGATTATGTGGATTAAAATAAGGGTCGGATGCGAAAAGTGGGTCATAATAAGCGTGTATGCACCTGAAGAAGAGAGGAGTGTAGAGGAGAGAGATTGATTTTGGGAGATGTTAGTGAATGTATAGGAACTTTTGAACCAAGTGAGTGAGTAATTGTGGTAGGGGACCTAAATGCTAAAGTAGGAGAAACATGTAGAGAGGGTGTGGTAGGTAAGTTTGGGGTGCCAGGTGTAAATGATAATGGGAGCCCTTTGATTGAACTTTGTATAGAAAGGGGTTTAGTTATAGGTAATACATATTTTAAGAAAAAGAGGATAAATAAGTCTACAAGATATGATGTAGGGCTTAATGACAGTAGTTTTTTGGACTATGTATTGGTAGATAAAAGACTGTTGAGTACACTTCAGGATGTACATGTTTATAGAGGGGCCACAGATATATCAGATCACTTTTTAGTTATAGCTACAGTGGGAGTAAAAGGTAGATGGGATACAAGGAAAATAGAAGCAGTAAGTAAGAGAGAGGTGAAGGTTTATAAACTAAAAGAGGAGGCAGTTAGGGTAAGATATAAACAACTATTGGAGGATAGATGGGCTAGTGAGAGTGTAGGCAATGGGGTCGAAGATGTATGGGGTAGATTTAAAAATGTAGTGTTAGTGTTCAGCAGAAGTTTGTGGTTACAGGCGAGTGGGTGCGGGAGAGAAGAAGAGTGATTGGTGGAATGATGATGTAAAGAGAGTAGTAAGGGAGAAAAAGTTAGCATATGAGAGGTTTTTACAAAGTAGTAGTGATGCAAGGAGGAAAGAGTATATGGAGAGAAAAAGAGAGGTTAAGAGAGTGGTGAAGCAATGTAAAAAGAGAGCAAATGAGAGAGTGGGTGAGATGTTATCAACAAATTTTGTTGAAAATAAGAAAAAGTTTTGGAGTGAGATTAATAAGTTGAGGAAGCCTAGGGAACAAATGGATTTGACAGTTAAAAATAGGAGAGGAGAGTTATTAAATGGAGAGTTAAAGGTATCGGGAAGATGGAGGGAATATTTTGATGAGTTGTTAAATGTTGATGAAGACAGGGAAGCTGTGATTTTGTGTATAGGGCAAGGAGGAATAACATCTTGTAGGAGTGTGGAAGAGCCAGTTGTGAGTGTGGGGGAAGTTCGTGAGGCAGTGGGTAGAATGAAAGGGGGTAAGGCAGCTGGGATTGATGGGATAAAGATAGAAATGTTAAAAACAGGTGGGGATATAGTTTTGGAGTGGTTAATGCTATTATTTAATAAATGTATGGAAGAGGGTAAGGTACCTAGGGATTGGCAGAGAGCATGTATTGTTCCTTTGTATAAAGGCAAAGGGGACAAAAGAGAGTGCAAAATTATAGGGGAATAAGTCTGTTGAGTGTACCTGGTAAAGTGTATGGTAGAGTTATTATTGAAAGAATTAAGAGTAAGACAGAAAGCAGGATAGCAGATGAACAAGGGGGCTTTAGGAAAGGTAGTGGGTGTGTAGATCAAGTGTTTACAGTGAAACATATAGGTGAACAGTATTTGGATAAGGGTAAAGAGGTTTTGTGGCATTTATGGATTTAGAAAAGGCGATGATAGGGTGGATAGGGGGCAATGTGGCAGATGTTGCAGGTGTATGGAATAGGAGGTAGGTTACTGAAAGCAGTGAAGAGTTTTATGAGGATAGTGAGGCTCAAGTTAGTGTGTAGGAGGAAGGGGACTATTTCCCAGTAAAAGTGGGCCTTAGACAAGGATGTGTGATGTCACCGTGGTTGTTCAATATATTTATAGATGGGGTTGTAAGAGAAGTGAATGCGAGGGTCTTGGCAAGAGGTGTGGGGTTAAAAGATAAAGAATTAAATACAAAGTGGGAGTTGTCACAGTTGCATTTTGCTGATGACACTGTGCTTTTGGGAGATTCTAAAGAGAAGTTGCAGAGGTTGGTGGATGAATTTGGTAGGGTGTGTAAAGAAGAAAATTGAAAGTGAATATAGGAAAGAGTAAGGTGATGAGGATAACAAAAAGATTAGGTGACGAAAGATTGGATATCAGATTGGAGGGAGAGAGTATGGAGGAGGTGAATGTATTCCGATATTTGGGAGTGGACATGTCAGCAGATGGGTCTATGAAGGATGAGGTGAATCATAGAATTGTTGAGGGAAAAAGGGTGAGGGAGCACTTGGAGTATGTGGAGACAAAGAACTTTGTCCATGGAAGTAAAGAAGGAATATATGAGAGTATAGTTATACCAACACTCTTATATGGGTGTGAAGCATGGGTGATGAATGTTGCAACGAGAAGGCTGGAGGCAGTGGAGATGTCATGTCTGAGGTCAATGTGTGGTGTGAATATAATGCAGAGAATTCGGAGTTTGGAAAATTAGGAGGAGGTGCGGGATTACCAAAACTATTATCCAGAGAGCTGAGGAGGGTTGTTGAGGTGGTTCGGACATGTAGAGAGAATGGAACGAGACAGAATAACCGAGTGTATAAATCTGTAGTGGAGGGAAGGCGGGGTAGGGGTCGGCCTAGGAAAGGTTGGAGGGAGGGGTAAAGGAAGTTTTGTGTGCGAGGGGCTTGGACTTCCAGCAAGCATGTGTGAGCGTATTTGATAGGAGTGAATGGAGACAAATTATTTTTAATACTTGACGTGCTGTTGGAGTGGGAGCAAAGTAACATTTATGTGAAGGGATTCAGGGAAACCGGCAGGCCGGACTTGAGTTCTGGAGATGGGAAGTACAGTGTCTGCACTCTGAAGGAGGGGTGTTAATGTTGAAGTTTTATAACTGTAGTGTAAAGCACCCCTCTGGCAAGACAGTGATGGAGTGAATGATTATGAAAGTTTTTCTTTTTTGGGCCACCCTGCCTTGGTGGGAATTGGCCGATGTTACATTAGTCCGTTTCAGACCCCCAAAAATACACTTACAAAAGCACTTACAAAAATACACTTACATAATTGTTCGAGTTGGGAGCTGTACGAAATCCTTGGTACCACTGTATATTCCTGTCAACCATGGACTTGCTTGATACAACTTTCTCAGCCTTTTGAAAATCAATTGGATGTTTAAAATCTCTCACATGAATAAATGACCAATGTGAGATGGAATCCACATACAAATGCCGCAGTAACTTAATTGGTGGTTCAAGCAAATCATAATATATAATTGTATTGGATTATCATAGGTTAATCATTTTAAACCATTTTATGTTCTTAGTTCAAGATTTTTACCAGTTTGACTGTAATAAACTTTTTTGCATATTTTACAAGGAATCTTATAGACACATGGCACATGGATGGCATTCCTTGGAATGTAAATGAGAAAGGTACATCATAATTTACACCAAGAAAATCTTGGAAGAACTGGTCCCAAACCTGCACACTGAAGTCACTCCATATGTACACAGACTTGGCAGATGGAGCAAGTGTCTCCAATAAAATGCATTGTGAAATTGTAATAGATTTGGAATGAATAGGGTATCTTCCTGCTAATTCCACAGCCTGTTTGATGGTAGAGAAGTTAGAGGAGGAACAACATGATTCACTACGGGGATCTGTCTGGTCTTAGATTTATTCAAAGGTATGAAGAGGTTGTAGGAGACCCAAACATTTGTGCTGAGGTAAAAAAAATATTGGAAGGTGGCATATTTGAGGTCATGAAAAATTGTGCATACTGAGGACTACGTCAGGCACGTAGTCCTCAGTATGTACTTTTGACACTGTTAAAGGATTAAACTCCTTGTTCTCTTGAATGTTGATATAGAAGTGTTTGGAGATGGTTACACAGCTCAACTACACAGTGGATTGCTGTGGATGGTGTGTGTAATTAGCTGATGCCACTTGTACTGTTCATCCATTATATGTTCTCCACTTCTAAGTTTATCTATAAGACCAAGACTTCATGCTTAGCATGTCTAGTTCTCTCTCGTCATTTTTATTATGCAGAGAAAAGATGGACTGATGAAAAAATGAAAAAATCAATTCACTAACCTATGACTGAGTGGCATGGGGCATGTACACATGCAGAACTGACAGTGTGCAAGATTTGTTTACATTAAGATAGGCCTACCCCATAAAGACAATGACCTTGCCTGTAGGATGACCAGGAGATGGAGGAGAAACATCCTGCAGCTTACCACATTTTTCCATTAATTTACACCATCCTAAATGAACATCACAGCATGCTTATCAAGAAAAATACCACAATTTTTCTACTATCTTACAGCAAAAAAATATTTAAAGATTGCTTTTTAACGAATGGTCTACTGAACCTTCTTATTACGATGCTATTGGTAATGACTCAAGCCAGTGCATATGGTAATTATTTGATTATTATAAATTTATAATATTAGGACTTTAACCCTTTCGGGGTCGGTGCCGTACTAGTACGTTTTACGAGCAGGGGTTGGTGCCGTACTAGTATGCCCAAATTCTAGCAGCCTCAATTTAAGCAGAAAACGTCTGGTAGGCATACATACGAAAGAATGGGTCTGTGTGGTCAGTGTGCGCAGTATAAAAAAAATCCTGCAGTACACACTGCATAATGAGAGAAAAAAAACTCTGACCATTTTTTTCAATTAAAACAGCGACTTTGCAGTCAATTTTCGTATGGTATTTTCGTATGGTATTTATTCTTGTTTTCTTGGTCTCATTTGATAGAATGGAAGATATATTACAGAAATAGAGATGATTTTGATTGGTATGACAATGACAAGTACCTTGAAATTGAGCTCAAAGTAGCGAAAATGTTTGATTTTTGACGATGTTCAAGAGTAAACAAATCACACCATGCGTCCAATACACATCAACTGGCGAGTCTTATATTCATGCACAAGTGCTCTGATATTATTTATACCATTTTTACAATAATGCAGTTGGATACATAACAGTAAATCTTCTATTTTTGTGAGAATAAAAATTCAAAATGGAAAGCAAAAGTAATGGAACATGGGCCTGGAGACGTGGCTAATGAACAGAGAACATGTTATTTTAGTGCCAGGAATGTCTGCCTTGTTTACTCTGGACCCTATTTTGAAATTGGCATCGTTTGAAATTTGTGTGAAATTGGAAAATTGCCATTTTCTGACCACTATTTTGGGTAGATGAAATTGGTAAATAGGGAGGTTCTTCTACTCATTCGATAGAAGAAATGGAGTTCTATCGAAATAGCTATAATTTTAGAAGACTAAAACATTGGAATTTGTCGAAAATAGGGCTCGAAGTGGGTGAAATCGCCGATGCGTCAGTGTCACAGATACCGATAACTTTGCGAAAGCATAATTTCGTTAGTTTTCGATCAAATTTCATAATTTTTGTGGCGTTATGATCGGAAAAAGATTATCTATCATTTCATAAGAAAAAAATAATTTTTTTTTTTTTCCAAAAAATTTTCGACCCCAGGAACACTTTCCTGAGAAGGCCTGTCGACCCCCAAAGGGTTAAATATTTAGAGCTTTTTTTATTCCAGGTTATCCCGAACTGCTGTTTGCCAACCGCAGAGATATTCGCATAATAGAAGTTGGAAAAGAGAGGCCTTCACGGCAAGTTATTAAGGTGTGTACTGTGTGTTTTCATTTTAATTCTTCTGGATCATTGTTGTCTGTGGTGATCTTTTGAGTGTGTGGATGATTAACTATAAAAAGTTTCTCTTTTATATTTTTATGCAGCTATCAATACAATATTCTGACTAATAGTTGTACCCTTGTGCAGAATGATGTTCAGTAATTAAATTTACTACATTGTTTTATTAGACATATGTTAAGAAAAAAAACTTTTTTATGAAATCCAAAAGATTATTTGACATTAATGAGTACAGTGGTACCCCGGTTTACGATATTTTTTCATTCCAGAATGCTGTTCAAGTGCCATTACCAAACGAATTTATCTCCTTAAGAAATGTTGTAAAATAGACTAGTCCTTTTAGACCCCCAAAATTACACTTACAAAAGCATTTAAAAAAATAAACTTACATAAAAGGGTGAGTTTGGGGACCATCGTAAACCGGGGTACCACTGTAGTTACTAAGAGTACTCTGAACTTTGATTTCTAATCGACCCTGCTTCTGTAGGATGTCACTGATGCGGCATCTGTGGATTATTACTACAAGGGGCAGCTGGTTTGCTGGACGGATATTGACAATGAACTTATCAAGTGTGTACAGGTCAACAAGATTGGTGGGGGTACAAAAGGCCATAGAGAGGTAAGAACTAAATTAAGGATGTCATAACAAGTTTATTCAAAATCTTTGATATTATACTTTGTATTTCATTTCTTGTGCTGTCTTTCTTTTAATTATTCAGTATCCATACTTAGTTACTATATATTTCATACATAAACACTTTCTGGTTGCATGTCCATCTTCTATGTGCTGGTTTTCTTAGGTGAAAAATAGTCAAATTTAAAAATACTCACGAAATCGTAATGACACGATTGCAAACAAACCATACCATGGGTGGGGTTCGAACCCGCGGTCACACTCTCAAAACTCCAGACCGTCGCTTAAGCCACTGGGCCAGCTAGCTTAATAAGATTCATCCAACTAGGTATATTTCTACACCATAGGAAGGTTAGCATAGGCACCACTGTGTCCACAAATGCAAGTTTTTACAGACGAATCTCCCGCTAGCATGGCCGTGACGAACTCTAGCTCAAGTCCCCCTCAATGCCGTCAACATGAGATTCGTCTGTAAAAACTTGCATTTGCGGACACAGTGGTGCCTATGCTAACCTTCCTATGGTGTAGAAATATACAGTGGTACCCCGACTTACGATGTTATCATTTTACGTTATTTTCGATAACCGATATTTATAACGTAAAAAATTTGACTGTGATTTACGATGTTTGCTTCGTGCAACGACATTCGTACCGGACGTGTCCGCTTGGCGCCCAGCTGAGCGCGCACGCCAGGGAGCGTCAGTGTGCTATTGTTTACAAGTGAGAGCGACCACCCACCCACACCCACGCATTCATACCAGTATATTGTCATTATTCCACTGTTTTTAGTGCTTGCAACTGCTAAATAAGCCACCATGGGCCCCAAGAAAGTTCCTAGTGCCAAGCCTGTGGTAAAGAATGTGCAGGGAGTGTAGCATTTATGCAGGGAGTGTAGCATTTATGCAGGGAGTGTAGCATTTATGCAGGGAGTGTAGCATTTATGCAGGGAGTGTAGCATTTATGAGAGTGTAGAAAGAGGGAGTGTAGCATTTATGCAGGGAGTGTAGCATTTATGCAGGAGTGTAGCATTTATGCAGGAGTGTAGCATTTATGCAGGAGTGTAGCATTTATGCAGGGAGTGTAGCATTTATGCAGGAGTGTAGCATTTATGCAGGAGTGTAGCATTTATGCAGGGAGTGTAGCATTTATGCAGGAGTGTAGCATTTATGCGAGTGTAGCATTTATGCAGGAGTGTAGCATTTATGCAGGGAGTGTAGCATTTATGCAGGGAGTGTAGCATTTATGCAGGGAGTGTAGCATTTATGCAGGGAGTGTAGCATTTATGCAGAGTTAGCATTTATGCAGGAGTGTAGCATTTATGAGGAGTGTAGCATTTATGCAGGAGTGTAGCATTTATGCAGGAGTGTAGCATTTATGCAGGGAGTGTAGCATTTATGCAGGAGTGTAGCATTCAAAGAAAAGGCCAGTAACCCCAGAAAAGAACTTGGTACCTGCAGTGTTAATGGAAGGATTCCCTTCCAAACACTAGCATACTACTCCACCTTCTCCCCTCCTCCCGTCCTCCACACATCAACAACTCTTCAATAAATGTAAGTGACATGTTATTGTACAATATTTACATGTGTATTTAGGTATTCTTTATTAAATTCTGTATTATTTAATGTCAAAAAGTTCTAAAAAATATTTTATTTAACTACTTTTGGAAGTCTTGGACGGATTAAATTTATTTCCATTATTTCTTATGGCGAAAATTGATTCGTGTAACGATTGTTTCGCCTTAAAATATGCCCTCTCTGACGGATTAATATCGTAAGTCGGGGTACCACTGTACCTAGTTGGATGAATCTCATTAAGCTAGCTGGCCCAGTGGCTTAAGTGACGGTCTGGAGTTTTGAGTGTGACCGCGGGTTCGAACCCCACCCGTGGTATGGTTTATATAAATAGACAAATGATTAAAGGTTTAACTACCACAAATTTAACACTTCATAAAATTGTAACTTTTTATCAGATTCCACTAATATTAGTTTTATTTGATTCATAAAAATGCACTCTTATTCTATAATTTTTTTTTTTTTTTTAAATCTTGCCACATATAAAGGAATTTTTTTCCAGGTATTCTATAGTTAAGGGGTTAAAAAAAATTGGCAATGCAGAATGGGCTTTCAATTTGGGAACTGCTAACAGTAAAAGGGTTAATGTTATAAATTCCTTGTATATTGTAAAATTAGTTAATTTTTGGAATGTTGCATTTTGGTATATATTCACAAGTAACCAAGTTTTCTTCAACATTATTAATTGGGTAGTAATTTATAAATGAAGACTTAAGCCAATCCCTAGGTACCTTACCCTCTTCCATACATTTATTAAATAATAGCACCAACCACTCCAAAATTATATCCCCACCTGCTTTTAACATTTCTATCTTTATCCCATCAATCCCAGCTGCCTTACCCCTTTCATTCTACCCACTGCCTCACGAACTTCCCCTACACCCACAACTGGCTCTTCCACACTCCTACAAGATGTTATTCCTCCTTGCCCTACACACGAAATCACAGCTTCCCTGTCTTCATCAACATTTAACAGATCCTCAAAATATTCTCTCCATCTTCCCGATACCTCTAACTCTCCATTTAATAACTCTCCTCTCCTATTTTTAACTGTCAAATCCATTTGTTCTCTAGGCTTCCTCAACTTATTAATCTCATTCCAAAACTTTTTCTTATTTTCAACAAAATTTGCTGATAACATCTCACCCACTCTCTCATCTGCTCTCTTTTACATTGCTTCACCACTCTTTTAACCTCTCTTTTTCTCTCCATATACTCTTCCCTCCTTGCATCACTTCTACTTTGTAAAAACCTCTCATATGCTAACTTTTTCTCCCTTACTACTCTCTTTACATCATCATTCCACCAATCTCTCCTCTTCCCTCCCGCAAAGGGGACAAAAGAGAGTGCAAAAATTATAGGGGAATAAGTCTGTTGAGTGTACCTGGTAAAGTGTATGGTAGAGTTATTATTGAAAGAATTAAGAGTAAAACAGAAAGCAGGATAGCAGATGAACAAGGGGCTTTAGGAAAGGTAGGGGTGTGTAGACCAAGTGTTTACAGTGAAACATATAGGTGAACAGTATTTGGATAAGGGTAAAGATGTTTTTGTGGCATTTATGGATTTGGAAAAGGCGTATGATAGGGTAGATAGGGGGCAATGTGGCAGATGTTGCAGGTGTATGGAATAGGAGGAAGGTTACTGAAAGCAGTGAAGAGTTTTTATGAGGATAGTGAGGCTCAGGTTAGAGTGTGTAGGAGGGAAGGGGACTATTTCCCAGTAAAAGTGGGCCTTAGACAAGGATGTGTGATGTCACCGTGGTTGTTCAATATATTTATAGATGGGGTTGTAAGAGAAGTGAATGCGAGGGTCTTGGCAAGAGGTGTTGGGCTAAAAGATAAAGAAGCAAATACAAAGTGGAGTTGTCACAGTTGCTTTTTGCTGATGACACTGTGCTTTTGGGAGATTCTGAAGAGAAGCTGCAGAGGTTGGTGGATGAATTTGGTAGGGTGTGTAAAAGAAGAAAATTGAAAGTGAATATAGGAAAGAGTAAGGTGATGAGGATAACAAAAAGAATAGGTGACGAAAGATTGGATATCAGATTGGAGGGAGAGAGTATGGAGGAGGTGAATGTATTCAGATATTTGGGAGTGGACATGTCAGGATGGGTCTATGAAGGATGAGGTGAATCATAGAATTGATGAGGGAAAAGGGTGAGTGGAGCATTTGAGTCTGTGGAGACAAAGAACCTTGTCTATGGAAGTAAAGAGGGAATGTATGAGAGTATAGTTATACCAACGCTCTTATATGGGTGTGAAGCATGGGTGATGAATGTTGCAACGAGGAGAAGGCTGGAGGCAGTGGAGATGTCATGTCTGAGGTCAATGTGTGGTGTGAATATAATGCAGAGAATTCGGAGTTTGGAAATTAGGAGGAGGTGCGGATTACCAAAACGATTGTCCAGAGAGCTGAGGAGGGGTTGTTGAGGTGGTTTGGACATGTAGAGAGAATGGAACGAGACAGAGTGACTTCGAGAGTGTATAAATCTGTAGTGGAGGGAAGGCGGGGTAGGGTCGGCCTAGGAAAGGTTGGAGGAGGGGTAAAGGAAGTTTTGTGTGCGAGGGCTTGGACTTCCAGCAAGCATGTGTGAGCGTATTTGATAGGAGTGAATGGAGGCATATGGTTTTAATACTTGACGTGCTGTTGGAGTGTGAGCAAAGTAACATTTATGAAGGGATTCAGGGAAACCGGCAGGCCGGACTTGAGTTCTGGAGATGGGAAGTACAGTGCCGGCACTCTGAAGGAGGGGTGTTAATGTTGCAGTTTTATAACTGTAGTGTAAAGCACCCTTCTGGCAAGACAGTGATGGAGTGAATGATGATGAAAGTTTTTCCTTTTCGGGCCACCCTGCCTTGGTGGGAATCGGCCGATGTGTTAATAAAAAAATAAAAAAAAATTGAGAAGAAGCATCTTGTGAACTTTCCATAAAATTTTGTATGTAATGTTGATAGTAAGAGTATTTTACTTATGTTGCTTATATATCATTGTATTAATTTGGTTTCCAGGTGACAGTGATATCAAGGGGGATTATTTCACCTGATGGCTTAGCAGTTGACTGGTTGAGTGAGAAGCTGTACTGGACGGATTCTGACACCAACAAAATAGAGGTCGCTGGGTTGTATACCAAACACAGATGTGTTCTCTTTTGGCAGGACCTTGATCAGCCCAGAGCTATTGCTCTTGTTCCATCTGAAGGGTTAGTTAAGACCATTTGAAGATACTGGAATAAGTTTCAAGTACAAGCATATTTTTAGGCAGAGCTTGTTTAGCAGATAAATAGCGAGGGGTGTGGACATTCAGCAAGCGTGTGAGAGAATATTAGATAGTGGTGAGGGGAGGCAAGTGGTTTTTATGACTTGACATGTTATTGGAATGTGAACAACACTTACTAATGACTTGAGGGGAAACCAATTAGCCAGACTCGAGTCCCAAAGGTGGGAAGTACAGTGTCTGCACTCTGAAGGAGGAGTTGGGATAATGCTGTTTGGAGGGGCAACTGATCTGTAATGTTGGTATGCCTCTGGAAAGATGGCAATGCAGTGAATGATGGTGAAAGTTTTTTTTTTCTGGGGGGGGGGTCATGCTTTCTTGGTGGGAGACAGCTGGTGTGTTATAAAAAAGTTTCATTGAAAATGTTCTTAAAGTAATTGTTAAACACTTAAAGTAATTGGAACAAATGCATCCAAACTTAATAGTTTTTGAGAAGCCTGGATGGTACCTTACATAAGCATGGAAGCCTCAGCTTGTGTGCAAAATGTGGGTACTATGTGCCAAAATTGGGCATATGGATTGAGGCACGGTATTGTGCGTTTTTTGTTATTTATGTGCTTTGCAGTTGTGCATATACAATGGAAACTGCTCATTCTTTTTTCTGAATCATCCTTTTGTACAGTTAAGAGACGAGAAGAAAATAAGAGATTGTTCAGTGACTAGCACAGACTGTAATGACAAATATTAATAAAGCTGAAGACCAAAATATTAATGAATGTTTGGATGGGGGGGGGGGGTTAAGATCCCCCATTTAGTGCTCAGAAAATGTAGCTCTACTTTAAAACTGTGAGAAGGAAGGAGAGTCTGCCTAACAATGCACATTTACTGCTGGATTGTTTGTAAACCATTAAGTTTGATGGTGAGTGTATCAGCTGATTACGTTACTGAGGGAAGATTTCACTGCTGATACTATGTAAGTTATTTCTAATAACAGTTACGGTCCCAACCAAGTGTTTAATGCTGATGAGACTGGGAAGAATTGGTGTGAAGCAGAGTCTGGAACAGGTGATACCTTATCAACAGCTGTACAAAGTACTGCAGGTTAAAATGGACCAGAGATGCATTACAGAAAACTTGAACCCTCCAGTGCAACCAATAACAAAAACCACAGTCATCCACCCCAGCCCAGGGGTAGATGACTAGAATGTATGGTATGATAAACTAGAATGTATGGTATGATAAACTAGAATGTATGGTATGATAAACTAGAATGTATGGTATGATAAACTAGAATGTATGGTATGATAAACTAGAATGTATGGTATGATAAACTAGAATGTATGGTATGATAAACTAGAATGTATGGTATGATAAACTAGAATGTATGGTATGTATGATAAACTATGAATGTATGGCATGATTAACTAAGTTTTTCATAGTATCGTATAAGTTGGCTTATGTCTTGCGTATACAGCTGTTCTCCTGTGCTAGAATTTGTAACCACTTAATATTACCTGTGGTACATGTATTTTTTAAATGCTGCATTAATTATAGTTTACCTGGAGAGAGTTCCAGGGGTCAACGCCCCTGCGGCCCGGTCTGTGACCAGGCCTCATGTTGGATCAGAGCCTGATCAACCAGGCTGTTACTGCTGGCCGCACGCAGTCCAACGTACGAATCACATCCTGGCTGGTCAGGCACCGACTTTAGGTGCCTGTCCAGTGCCTGCTTGAAGACAGCCAGGGGTCTGTTGGTAATCCCCCTTATGTATGCTGGGAGGCAGTTGAACAGTCTTGGGCCCCTGACACTTATTGTGTTGTCTCTCAACGTGCTAGTGGCACCACTCCTTTTCATTGGGGGGGATGTTACATCGTCTGCCGAGTCTTGTGCTTTCATAGGGAGTGACACTCGTGTGCAAGTTTGGTACTAATCCTTCTAGGATTCTCCACGTGTATATAATAATGTATCTCTCCCGCCTGCGTTCTAGGGAGTACAGGTTTAGGAACTTCAAGCGTTTCCAGTAATTGAGGTGGTTTATTGCAGTTATGCGTGCCGTGAAGGTTCTCTGCACATTTTCTAGGTCATCAATTTCACCTGCCTTGAAAGGTGCAGTTAGTGTGCAGCAATATTCCAGCCTAGATAGAACAAGTAACCTGAAAAGTGTCAACATGGGCTTGGCATCCCTGGTTTTGAAGGTTCTCATTATCCATCCTGTCATTTTTCTGGCAGATGCGATTGCTACAGTGTTATGGTCCTTGAAGGTGAAATCCTCTGTCGTGATCACTCCCAGGTCTTTGACATTAGTTTTTCGCTCTATTGTGTGGTTGGAATTTGTTTTATACTCCGATGAGATTTTAATTAATAAATGCTAGTACCATGATTTAGTTTGGTAACATATAGTGAAATACTATATAGTACCTTACATTCAGAACCACCGTATTTTAGATTTTTTATTTAAATAACGTTTATAATTTACATTTAAGAAAGGAAACTGATAAGTCAGTCTTGCTGCAATGAAATTGACCTAGAGCTGATTGGATTCATCACAACCCTCCAATTTAACAATAACAAAGTGTTGATGAATTGCCTGAATATTTTTGTTATTTTGATAATTTTTTCACATTTTTTGGGTGGTTTACACTCAAAATGGGAATGGGGGTATTACTGTAGGCATACTCATTTAATAAAAAACTTGCCTTATGGCCAGTAATGTACAGTGGCCACAAAAAAATCTATACATTAACAATTTTTTGGACAATAAAACGAAAAAATGCAACTTAATGTACGTACATGTATTTTATTTTCACTTTTTAGCATCCAACTAGTACTTGGTCATGTTACCATTGTTCTTTATCACCATCTGAAGTCGCTCGAAGTGGCGAGGGTGGAGAAGGAGGCGTCCGTGTTGATCCAAAGCTTCTTCAGTGCCTCCTTCAGGTTCATGATGCTGGTGGGTCGAGCTTTTGCAATCTCATTTTTCATCACATGTCGGGCATTCTTGATAAGATTTAGGTCCAGGGAATTGGCTGCCCACTCCAAAACACTGATATTATCTTCGAGGAACTTTTTCACTCCTTTTGACTTATGGGCAGGGGACCATCATGAATAAAAAAAAAACATCACACGTGAATGTTCTAAAATGTCAGCATTTGGTCCCATAACACCTCAACAAAATTACTTCCCTTTGTTGTAATGTTCTTAGGAAGGAAGTATAGTCCACCTCTGCCCTTATAACCATTAAAAGCACCCCAGAACATAACACTGTCAGGGTGCTTCACTGTCTTCATGGCGTACCGTGGGTCATAATGGAAGACATCACTGGGATGATGGACGGTCTTGGAGCCGCTCCTGATGAGCCTGAAGGTACTCTCGTCACTGAACATCACTTACTGCCACTGGTCTGAGGTCCAATTCTTGTACTTCTTGCAAAACTGAAGCCGTTTCTTCTTCATGGCTTCAGTTAGCATGGGCTTCTTGGCGGCTTCTCGAGCAGGCATTTTCAGGTCTTTTTGCAGTCGGTGCTGAATGGTTCGCACTGCGATGTCTTTTAGGAGTGCAGGATGTTTTTCCTTGAGGTTTGGGGCTGTAATGGCAGGATCTGGTAACACTTCCCTCTTCAGGATCTTGTCTGTGCGAAGAGAAGTCTTTTGGGTGGTCCCAGACCCCATCTTCCTAGGTGCTATGGTGCCAGGTGGGAGTGAGGCAGCTACTTTCTTGAGGTTGTAAATTGCCATCCTAGTCACCTTCAGGTGTATGGGTATGCATATCACAGACATGCATTGCTCTAATAGGGTGAGTGCACAGGTCTTCTCTGCAATTGAAAGTTTAGTTTGACCCAGCAAAGTTCGTGGTCGAGTGAAAAAATGAACAGTGACTAACAACGTAGCTGGCTTCATTCCTCACCGAGCTCTGGAAGAGCACTGAAGCGTGACATGGTGGGGAATGTTGGAGCAAGACCGGCTCCAGTACACTAAGCCATCACAAGCGCCACCCACTTTTCCTATGGTGGAAAGGCAAGTGTATACACCAAAATCTAGTGTATAGATTTTTTTGCGTTGGAAATGTATAATTTTTTTGCAGCCACTGTATAGTAATTCAGCCAGTTTTAGGGCAGGAAATGAACCAATTCATTGCCAGCATGAAAGGGATTCTATTTAAAACAGATGTGACCAATAAATTAGAATATTGATTTTATAGTTGGTCAGTATTGTAATTTTTTTTCACATTCAATAATATAGTAGGTTGATAGATCCTCCTACCCTGGGAGGTGCTACAGTTTTGTCACATGAGTGTGGAATGGAAGCTTGCTAAGAGGTTTGCACTCTGGCAAGATTATTAGTCATTTTCTTTCTATCTAATGAACATTAGAGATGGTAGAAAATCTTAAACATCCCACACCCCTACCAGTTCACTCATGAAACTTTTTCCTACATTTCTTAAGGCACATAATGCTTGATAACAGAAGGTTGTATGAAAGAAGAGGGGAAAGGCATTGAAACAATTGCTTCTATAATTGATTCATACCTTTGTTTAGTGAGATATGCCAGGATAGGTAGCAGAAGTTGTCAGTAGCCAGGCACACCAAAAATAGTTTCTGAAGTGCCAACAATTTTGAACAAACCCCCAAAAAAGACACTACATCTTGCTTATATTTATGTATTTTAAGATTTTCAGACATGAGCAGTTTCTGGATTTTGCAGGTTAATGTTTTGGACAGATTGGGGAGAAAATCCCAAGATTGAAAGAGCTGGGATGAATGGAGACTCCTCAACAAGATCAGTCATTGTTAAAGATGAAATTTTCTGGCCTAATGGACTCACTGTGGACTACGACCAGCGAGTCATATATTGGGCTGATGCAAAATTGAATTACATTGCATCAGTAGATTTTGATGGGAAGAGGAGAACAAAGGTAATGTTTTTATACACTAGTCATATCTTATACATTTTGAACTTTTTATATCCTAATTATAACACTGTATGTAACATGGCTTTGGAGCTCAAAAAGTTATCAGAAGCATCTAAGTTTGTCAAAAAATACTGTACTGTATTTTTTTTTCAACAATGGCTGTCTCCCACTGAGGCAGGGTGACTCAAAAAGGAAGAAAATCCCCAAAAAGAAAATACTTTCATCATCATTCAACACTTTCACCTCACTCATACATAATCACTCTTTGCAGAGGCGCTCAGATACTACAGTTTAGAATAGTCCCTCCAAACTGTCACTATCCCAGACCCCTCCTTTAAAGTACAGGCATTGTACTTCCCATTTCCAGAACTCAAGTCTGGCTAAATCAATAACCGGTTTCCCTGAATCCCTTCACTAAATATTACCCTGCTCACACTCCAACAGTTCGTCGGGTCCCAAAAAAGATTCGTCTCCATTCACTCCTATCTAACACGCTCATACACGCTTGCTGGAAGTCGAAGCCCCTCGCCCACAAAGCCTCCTTTAACCCCTCCCTCCAACCTTTTCGAGGACTACCCCTACCCCGCCTTCCTTCCACTTCAGATTTATATGCTCTCCAAGTCATTCTACTTTGATCCATTCTCTCTAAATGCCCAAACCACCTCAACAACCCCTCTTCAGCCCTCTGATGAATTTTCTGCATAATATTTACGCCACACATTGCCCTTAGACAGGACATCTCCACTGCCTCCAGCCGCCTCCTCGCTGCAGCATTTGCAACCCATGCTTCACACCCATATAAGAGTGTTTGTACCACTATACAGTGGACCCTCGCTATTCGAACACTCCAAAACTCGCCCTCATTCCAGAATGCTGTTCAAGTGCTGTTACCAAACGAATTTATTCCCATAAGGAATGATGTAAATTAGTTTAGTCCATTTCAGACCCCCAAAAATACACTTATAAAAGCACTTACAATAATAAACTTGCAAAAAAGGGCGAGTTTTGGAGTGTTAGAATAGCAAGGGTCCACTGTACTTTCGTACATTCCCTTCTTTGCCTCCATGGATAACGTTTTTTGTCTCCACAGATACCTCGGCGCACCACTCGCCTTTTTTTCTTTCATCAGTTGTATGGTTAACCTCATCCTTCATAAACCCATCTGCTGACAAGTCAACTCCCAAATATCTGAAAACATTCACTTCTTCCATAATCCCTCTCTCCAATGTGATATCCAATTTTTCTTTATTTAAATAGTTTGATACCCTCATCACCTTACTCTTATCTATGTTCACTTTAAACTTTCTACCTTTACACACACTCCCAAACTCGACCACTAACCTTTGCAACTTTTCTTTAGAACCTCCTATAAGCACAGTATCATCAGCAAAAAGTAACTGTGTCAACTCTCATTTTGCATTTAATTCCCCGTAATTTAATCCCACCCCTCTCCCCAACACCCTAGCATTTACTTCTTTTACAACCCCATCTATAAATATATTAAACAACCATGGTGACATTACACATCCCTGTCTAAGACCTACTTTTACCGGGAAGTAATCTCTTTCTCTCCTACACATCCTAACCTGAGCCTCACTATCCTCATAAAAACACTACAGCATTCAGTAACTTACTACCTATTCCATACACTTGCCACATTGCTCCCCTATCCACTCTATCATATGCCTTTTCTAAATCCATAAATGCAATGAAAACTTCCCTACCTTTATCTAAATACTGTTCACATATATGCTTCAATGTAAACACTTGATCTACACATCCCCTACCCACTCTAAAGCCTCCTTGCTCATCTGCAGTCCTACTCTCTGTCTTACCTCTAATTCTTTCAATAATAACCCTACGGTACACTTTACCTAGTATACTCGGTAAACTTTTTTTTTCTCAACAAAATCTGCCGTTTCCCACCAAGGCGGGGTGGCCCAACTCAGTAAACTTATTCCCCCATAATTCTTACAATCTCTTTTATCCCCCTTCCCTTTATATAAAGGAACTACAGTGGTACCTCGAGTTACGATGGTCCCCAAAATCGCCCTTTTATGTAAGTTTATTTTTTTAAATGCTTTTGTAAGTATATTTTTGGGGGTGTAAAAGGACTAGTCTATTTTACATTATTCCTTATGGGGATAAATTCGTTTGGTAATGGCACTTGAACAGCATTCTCGAACGAAAAAATATCGTAACTCGAGGTACCACTGTATACATGCTCACTGCCAATCCCTAGGTACCTTCCCCTCTTTCATACCAACCACTCCAACACTATATCCCCCCTGCTTTTAACATTTCTGTCATGATCCTATCAGTTCCAGCTGCTTTACCCCCTTTCATTCTATGTAATGCCTCACGCACCTTCCCCACACTCGCATCCTGCTCTTCACTCCTAAACGATGTTATACCTCCTGGCCAGTGCATGAAATTACCGCATCCCTCTTTTCATCGACATTTAAAAGTTCCTCAAAATATTCCCGCCATCTACCCAATACCTCCAGCTCCCCATCTACTAACTTCCCTACTCTGTTTTTAACTGACAAATTCATTCCTTCCCTAGGCTTTCTTAACTTGTTTATCTCACTCCAAAATTTTTCTTGTTTTCAGCAAAATTTCTTGACAGCTTCTCCCACTCTTTCATCTGCTCTTCTTTTGCACTCTCTCACCACTCTCTTCACCTTTCTCTTACTTCCATATAATCTGCTCTTCCATTAACACTTGTTTTGTAAAAACCTCTTAAGCTACCTTTTCTCTTTTATCACACTTTTTATTTCTTCATTCCACCACTCACTCCTCTTTCCTCCTGCACCCACCCTCCTATAGCCACAACTTCTGCCCCACATTCTAATACTGCATTTTTAAACTATCCCAACTCTCTTCAACCACCCCACTACTCTATTTGCACTAGCCCACCTTCCTGCCAATAGTTGTTTATATCTCACCCTAACTTTCTCCTCCCTTAGTTTATACACTTTCACCTCTCTCTTACTTGCTGTTGCCATTTTCCTTATGTCATATCTA
This sequence comes from Cherax destructor, assembly GCA_009830355.1. Classification (NCBI taxonomy): domain Eukaryota; kingdom Metazoa; phylum Arthropoda; class Malacostraca; order Decapoda; family Parastacidae; genus Cherax; species Cherax destructor. The sequence goes on from WNWK01014788.1 coordinate 49,470, forward strand.
TCTCTTACTCTAACTGTAACTACAACTAAATAATGATCTGATATATCCGTGCCCTTTATAAACATGTACATCCTGAAGCCTACCCATCAACCTTTATCCACCAAGATATAATCTAACAAACTACAGTGGTACCTGAGTTACGATATTTTTTGTTCGAGAATGCTGTTCAAGTGCCATTACCAAACGCATTTATCCCCATAAGGAATAATGTAAAATAGACTAGTCCTTTTACACCCCCAAAAATATACTTATAAAAGCATTAAAAAAAAATAAACTTACATAAAAGGGCGATTTTGGGGACCATCGTAACTCGAGGTACCACTTTACTTTCATTACGTGCTATATCATACCTTGTATACTTATTTATCTTCTTTTTCATAAAATATGTATTATTACCAAACCTCTTTCTACACATAGCTCAATTAACTTTTGGGGGTCGAAGGGTCTCTCTGAAACTGCTCAGGATCCACGAATTTAAAAAAATTCTTATGAAATGATAGTTCTTTTTTCTAAATCTAATAGGCTAAAAATACATTTTCGATCAATACTACCGAGATATAGAGGATTGAAGTTGACAAAATTTAACCCTCGCCAAACGGTGACTCCGGTTGGCC